>JAOXJP010021959.1:0-17245 GCA_025762735.1 Platanus orientalis | reverse complement strand
GGAGCTGAGGTGGGTGTAAGAAGGGATGGGGTGTGGAAAGAAATTTGTTTGTTTTGGATTAGAAGGGTTAGAAGGGTAATTTTAAACATGGACACGGGACGGAATTTTGAATTTTTTTTTTAAAATGAGGTATGAATGATAAATTTTTGAGGTGCTATTAGAAGTTCCTTATAGTTATTAAATTTTTTGTTTTTTTTTACCCTTGATTATTTGTCAAATTTGCCAAATGAACCATTTGACAAAAAATCATCAACGAGAATTAATACAACCTCTTCATAACAGTAGACGACATCTTTGAAATCGCCAAATGTAAGCCGTGGATGATCCTTGTGTTCAAATAGTTAGATGCAAGTCTACATCTCCACCTCATGGTCTCTTATGATGTCTTCTTCCCTGAAAGCTGTAATTATTTCATTCCATAAAAGAGCAAACATGTTTGCATCAACTTGGTTCGATTCGATTTTCTTGTAAGTCTGCCATAACTCATACCGCAGCTTCGGCCTGTGGATGGTTTCCTTGAACTTGCTCTTCCTAAATCAAAACAAGAATCCATATCAGCCCAACTACCAAACTATTGGTTTCATTAAATAACTCTAGCCAATTGGTTCTTATGTTGTTGACATTCAAAACAGCTTTTGTTGTGGCGATCATGGGCTTGATTTGGAGGAAGTAACTGAAGCTGAACTTGGATGTTAGAATTGCAGCCCAGAACAGTGTATACTTTATGTAGTCCACAGGCCCTTCCCTTAATCCGAGACCTACAAACGTTAGTGATGGCTGAGGTGGTGGGACAATTCATTAGCTAGGGCCTCTTCTCCCTTCCGAACAAACTGGTAATGAAGTATTCAACCTAAGGCACAAAGGCTATACAGAAGTCTGATGATACGAATTGGGTTTACTTGAAATTTGAAAAGATGAGGTTAGGGGTAAAAAGGTACTTATACATTACAAAAATCCGATTCAGGTAAAGTTTTAATTTACCTTGTTTAAGGAACATTTGCTCCCTGTTAATACACCAAATTCAAAACCCATCACGTGTCACCCTGTTGTAAAGGACACAGTAGGGCATTCAAAATCCTGGACAGAACATTTGCTCCTAAGACTTGATTTTTAATTGGGACATTTATTTGAACCCAGACCGGACTTGATTATTGATTGAATCTCGAGATTAAACCTGCTGATTGGGGGTGGAGTGCATCAAAAGATTGAATTCCTATAGCTCAAAAGAGGGGCCATCTGCCAAATCAACCCCACTATAGAGTAAGGCGAAAACCAAAACCAATATATACGGGGCGGTTGCCTGAGCCTGCACACCCTTATTTGGTTTAGATAAGGTGCAAATGGGCATTCCAGGGTCTTCTGTGCACCAATCGACACCCCTGGTGAGATTGCCTCGCTAGAAAGGCCACATGGTAAACTTGTAGGGAGAAATTTGATGTCCCACACAAGATTTTATTTTATTTATTTTATTTTTGTTAGTCGTCCCACACAAGACTTTATTTTATTTTATTTATTTTTGTTAGTCGTCCCACGTACACACAATTTGATTGGTAGGTGCAACAGCTTGTGTTCTACACTCCTATGTATGTGCATGAAGATTGTAAGATCCATTGTCCATTTAATAATTTCCCATTGAAATAATCACACCTAACAATTAATAAATATTTGACTACTCATGCACAAATAGGCCCAGTGACAGTTTCTTTATTGCTAATTACATGATTAACAAATTGGGTTGTTAAAAAATAAGCTGAGGCGTGGAGCTTTCTGGTAGGCCTTCAGGTGGTGCAAGAATATGTTTCTCAAAAAATGTTTATTGAAGGAGATTGTCTTGCCATTGTACACTTTTTAAGGAATCTAAAAGACACTCTCCATGCGTATTACAAAGATCATTCAATAATATATCTATTGACATCTTCTAGCTAGGCAAATCAATATATCTTTTGTGGCTCAAACTAGCAATAAGGCTACTCACCAAATGGCAGCTATTGTGGGAAAGGACCACATTTCAATAAGGTGGAATTTTTCTCAGGTGATAGGCAAACTAGCATCTGTAATTGAATCTGAATGTTGTAATCAGATGCATAACTTCAATGAAAGAAAGAGAATTATGGCTCTTTACTAAAATAAAAATAATAAAAAAAAAAAACTGGGAAAAAGAGCTACAGCTGAAGTATAGTAAATTTGTGCTTCCAACATATACGTGATGCTAATCAGTCTTCCCAATGTTTCTACAATATCAAGGGAGCCTTTTGACTTATTGCAACCACTGTAATTAATCCTTGCACTACATTTATAAATAACAACATGACATTTTAATTTTCATTTTTATAACTGATGTTACCAAAGTGTGTGTGTGTGTGTGAGAGAGAGAGAGAGATTGTGTGGTAAGATGTCATTTCAGTAAATGCATGTTAAGAAAGCTCTTCATTTAATATAAAAATAAATGAAATAAAAGAAGAGAAACAATTTCTATATACAATCGGTCCTCTAATACTGAATTTTAAATAAAGTAATAGAAATAATAAAGAATATTTCAAGAAACCAACTTGGTTCTATAATGCATGATGCCTAACAACAACAACAACAACAACAACAACAAACAGCTTTATCCCAACTATTTGGGGTCGGCTATACGAATCCTATTCCGTCATTTCGCTCTGTTTAACGCCTTATCTGTTGTTAAATTACAAGCTGCCTTGTCCCTCTTTACTACTTTTACCTAGGTCAATCTTGGCCTTCCTCTAGTCCTTCTAGCACCTTCAACTTGTATTGTCTCGCTTTGCCTCATTGGTGCAGTCATTGGTCTTTGTAGCCTTATCCCAACAAATTACCATCTAATAATTATTTTAAGGTATTCTTGTTATGATCGTAACTTTCTTGATACAAGTTCTTTAGGATGCAATAATAAACACGGAAATAAAATAAATTTATGTAAAAAAAAAACCCTAAAACCAAAAAAATACTACGGAATCATACAAGAAACAATTTCATTATAATGGAAGATTATAAGATTTTTCTCTCACATTCTATGACAGCCCAAAAATCCTAAGTAAAAACCCTTTCTCTAACCTTTTCTCTCACAACTTAATGAATAAACTATTTTCTCACATTGAAGAACCCCTTCAAAAATAAATCCCAAGAATAATCATTTTCACTCAATCACAAAACTCCTCTTGCAACCCTAAATAACTTTAGAGACCTTATAAAGATGACTTGAAATAAATTATCACTCTCCCATGGATATTCTAAAAGTGTTTCAATAACTTTTCATGCTCTGGACTAATCCGCATAAAACTGTGGACCGATCCCCAGGATTGCTCTGAACAAATGTATGGACCAATCCGGCTCTAGATCTAGTTGCACAAATGTACAAATTGTTCTACAATTTTTTGGATTTTTGGTCTAAGTTACCGAAATGCCCTGAACTATTTCGCATAAAACCCCAAATTGATCCAGAACGTTTTCCTTGATCCTTGCATCAGTCTCCACTCCCAACAATTCTAGCTAGTTTACTATTAGTTTTTAACAATCTATTTTTATTAACAAATATAACATAGATTCATTTGCTTGTTGTCTTTATATTTATTTACAATATATAAACATTTTTATATGCATACACCCTCCCCCCTTCAATGAGTTTTTAACATGTATGATATTTTCAAATTTTAGTACGTTGAACTAATAATAAAGTAAGAAAAAGAAGGTAAAAGTCACTAAGTAGGAGGTACGATCCCCCTTCACCCTTTTTTCTTTGCAAAAGTTGAACATCACTTATAAGCACACTTAAAAGTTCAGGCATACACACAAGAAAGTGAAGCAAATGTTCTATGATGAAAAAGTGTCTTTGATAATCTGTGAGCATGCTATAGACTAACACATGTTGTGTTTGGGGCTAAAGGCGTAAAAAAAAGTGTTCAATTGAAAAAGTAGGTGTCCAAATAGTCACCAAATTAAAAAAAA
This sequence comes from Platanus orientalis, assembly GCA_025762735.1. Lineage (NCBI taxonomy): Eukaryota > Viridiplantae > Streptophyta > Magnoliopsida > Proteales > Platanaceae > Platanus > Platanus orientalis. The sequence goes on along the minus strand of JAOXJP010021959.1, from coordinate 13,282 downwards.
AAATCATGTGTCAAACTGTGGCATGTTTAAAGAGTGTTACAAACACTTTTTCATCACACACAATCATTCTCCATCTGAAAGAATATGTAAATGATGACAAGTGCTTTTTCCTTGACTTCTTCTCTTTTGGATAGCAATTATAGAAGGAAGTTTTCTTTCATAAAAATAAAAATAAAAACATGTACGTAGTTGAAGAGGATACATGAGCACTTAGCATACCGCAAAAAAATAAAAAAATAAAAAAAAATACTGTTCAAAGGGAGTTTATCGTTTTTCTGCTTATGTAAAACTACAGACAATCTAATCCACCCACATTTATTAGTTATTAAAGGGTTTATTATATTACATGGAATATATATATATATATATATACCCTTTAAACTGTTTGGGTTGATTGGTCCCATATGGAGCAGACAGCAGGTCTATTTTTTGGGTCATTCAGGTTGCTCTCTATATTACACAAACAAAATATACTTCAATTTGGGATTGAATTGGAGCCAATACCACAACCATTTATCAATTTTACCTGTAGGACCCAACACAGTTATTAAGCCTACAAAAATGATATTTTAGAAAGATGAAATTCTATGGTATCTGTCAAACAATCCCTAACCAACCACAAAATAGAAATTGATTAAGGCTGGATTTAAACAATCCCTAACCAACCACAAAATAGAAATTGATTGAGACTGGATTTTTATTTTTTGTTTTTTTGTTTTTTTGATAAGTTTTATTTGAATCACGCTACAACTACGTTTGACAATCACCTTTAATGAAATTATTTCAATTGAATTTTTAAGATATGTGAAGCTAAAAGATGATTCATACTGAATTCATTCAGATTTTGTAGTGACTTGTGATTGATATCACAAGTCAATACATTTTACTAAAAAACTTAAAATGACCTCATTTTTAATTTTGTTTAACAAATCAATATAAAATTGAATGAGTTCATTATGATCCATCACCTCACGATTAGATATGTTTGAAAATTTAAAATAAAATGATGCGTCTACCAAACAGACTGGGTAACAGGTTGGTCCCCTTCCAAGACGGTTGGTTGGAGTATGACACACCATTATTAAGATTATAAACGCATGGTGGGCCAACTCGCCATTACTTCTTCTCTTAAATTTCTCGACACTGACACTGAACCATGACAGGATTGGGGCCTTCGAATAAATTATAACTTTTAATGCGGGATAACACCCAGGTTCAAATATACGATTTTCCAAACACGTGCCTTATCTTAATATGACGTGGCATTATATAAGTGGTTTTTCAAGATTTCTAAATCTATCACATGCCGTAGAGTCAATTAACACGTGTATAACTAAAGAAAGCTTTAACTGAAAGTAATCATTGTAGGCGTGTTTGATATTTCCAATACAAAGGGCCAAGGATCTTATGCAAAGGGATCCTATGCAAAGGGCCAAATAACTGCGGGTTACGTGATCCTGCTGGCATAGGCCATATCAAATGCATCACACTCCTGATGTGACCACTAAAGGGGGGAATCAAAAACCTCCAAAAAGTGAATTGATTCCACTTTTCGAGTGATCCCATCAAGGGTGTGGTGCATAAGATTTCATCCCGCTGGCATACCGAGTTGTGGGATCACGTGACTAAGATATCATGGAAGTGACTCAATTATGGACAGATTAAATGTCATGGGTCAGGGTCCTACTGTGAAAACATTGGCCTCATATCCTCTGCACTGCCCCCTTGTCTGACGTCGTGAGCCAAGACATAAGGGGGTATCATTTCACTTTTTAGAGATATCACATCACCCCCTAAAAGTGAAATGATTCTTTCCCTCTATCTCAGATCATGAAGTCGCATAAAGGGGGTGTCACATATGTTTAGAGAGATGTCAAATTGTCAATGTGTAAGGTATGGTAAGGATCAAGTCCTCTTGATAGCATTCCACTATTATGTGACGCCCGTTGGTATCACAGTTCAGAGGATCTAGAGCAGCTGTCCTTGTTCGACATGATGTGTCCCCTCTGCATGCAGGGGGCCCTTAAGGGGTACGCACCCAATCCTAAGTTCCCCTATGTGTGGTTGGGATTGGTGTGACCCCTTAAAAAATGCCTAAGGTTTATCCAGCATCAAAGACAAACACATGAATACCAGAAAGGTGATTTACACTTTTTTTGTGTGTGAGGTGGGGGGGGGTGATTTTCACTTTTTGGCACTGATGTGTCTACCCCTTATACAGTGAAGACCTTAAGCATTCTTTAAGAGCTCGCACCAAATTCTTAGGGCCTTTCTGTTGTCACTATAAGTTTGGAAGCCTGCAACGTTAAGGGATTCTCTGCCACATAGTGGAAGGACGAATCCTATATAGACCATAGTTGTGTTGATTAGTAATATTCATCTTTCAAGATATTGGTTTCTCCAACTTATTCTAGAATTCAAGTATTTTTACTGTCAGATCCTTATCCTCCGCTTATACTCTGCTTATCCTACTATGTGACCGAGTGTAGAGCACCTTAAGGGGTAATCTTTGGGCCATGTGTGTAGTTTTCTTGACCATAACAATCATATGGCTTACTATATATTGCACTTGGTTAAATAGTAATCCTGATTATTCTTAAGTAAGCAAGCTTTTAAAAATTGACGGTTGTTGTCATGTGATAAAAGGGACTGGGTTGAAACTTGTCTTGTGGAAATGGGACACCTAATTCCTAACTCAGCTGCTGTAGGGCTGTCAACTATCCACCTAAGCATCAGCATTGGGCTCATATTTGATCCGCTGAAAGTAAATATGGTTGCATCTACATCTGATTTGTTTAAATATTCTATTCATTTAATAAATATTTGTTTATAAACAAACCAGACACAAATATGTATCTATCCACTTTGACTAAATATTTATATTCATATAAAGTATTATTTATACATAATTTTATATCTTTCACACACACACACACATATGGTTAGCTTCACTCAGCTTGTCATGAGCTGAGCCTGAACTCATTTAATTCAGTGAACCTGAGTCGAGTTACACTAGCCTCAGCTTGCTAAATGCTCGGCTCATTAAGGACCTTGTATATGTGTATATTACATATATATATAATATAATATATTACAATGTATGAACTAACAATTTACTTCACTCCACAAATTGATTTAAGCTTACTTTACATAAAAGATTAAGAATAATTTGATTTAACATGTTCGTATATATATGAAAGTGAATTTTTGTTTATGAAGTTAATTTTTTTCAATTGATTTGATGGATTAAAATTAGAAGTAAAATTTTGTTTATCAAGCATTTTTTTTTTTTTCAATTTACCAAAAATCCAAAAGAAGTTGCTTTTGTTGAAGTATGCCACCACATACTAACACATCATTGTATACTAACCACTAACCGCCGAGGTTGACATATCAATGAAGGGAGTGGGTGAAATCCTTGATTGATAAACTCCAATAAAAGTAAGTTTGTTGAAAACTTTTAATTGGCTCCTTTTGCTTAGAATAGAATTTGTTGTGGGCTAGTGTATAGCATATGTGTTGGGAAAAGATTCTTCTACATTTCAGCGGGGCTTAGGTAACCCGAATAATCGAAATAAGTTCGATGCATACCTCAACAAAGAAGACTTTTCATAGACTTCAAAGAGAATGGATGAAAAATTAGACTTTGTCGATATAATAGTTGGTAGCACAGTACAAGTGTCTTACTTAATTCAAGGGATACGCTTCTCTCTCTGGAGTCATCCTAAGATAGATTAAATTTGATGATGATGTCGATGATCCATTCTTTTTCATTCTCTCGCCTCTTTATATCAAGTCAATTAGTTGTGACAGTTGTAACATCTTTCTATATTGTAAGATGGTTACTTTCCACTCTCCATCATAGCCTCTTTCTCAATTCTTCATCATGCGTCAAATACTCATCATGGGGTATGTCGTGCCCTTATTTCATCTACTTCGTATGGATAATGACTCACATTTGTTGTGCACCAAACACCATGACATGTACCTTGGCAAAAACTCTCCCACTTTGCATCATTGTTAGAAAAAACATGCATTGTGACTCTGCTTTAGTGAAAATGTTTTAAGTTAGCCAACATACACGTGTCTTTCATCTATAAGAAAATTTTTTAGATGGTGCCAACAAATGCCCCCCACACGTGTTTAGTTTATATATTAAATAGACACATGTGCTCTTCTTCTAATGCCCCAGATCTGTCCACCTAATCTTCATCGGTTGTTTTAGAGATTCACGTTCAATGATGTAACTGATTTAACTTGGTTACCCCCAATAGTCGCATCTTCTAGAACAAAAGATTTTCTCTTATTAGCCATTCCCAGGATTTTATCAACTTCCAATGCCCTCGGGCAAAAGAAGTGGTAGTTCTTGTGTGGGAAACCAAACCATTTTCATTGTTCAGCGACAATTATTGCCTCTGTATTTCTATAAATATTTATGCTAGGCATCATCTAGTTTCCATCCTTCTTTGCTATTATCGCATGTCATCCTCTTGTAATCATGCTAACAAACTTCGATACTTCTGGAGTTGTTTCAAATGTTGTTAAATGAGATAATTCCCCTTTTTGGCCTATAATTGGTACCTAAATTCTCTTGCTCATGAGATTGTTTAATATTTACTTCTTATGTCATGTCTCACGTTCAGACCACCACCCCATGTCTGGATAATGGTCATTTCATCTCGAGTTTCCTTATTTTAAAGAGTTAAAGGGTTACAGGATCCACTAGATAATCCTAAGGTACTTCTCAGGTCATGGAGGACTACTTTACAGATACTAACAAAGTGTCATCTGCATCATTAGAGATGTAGTTTTCCCCTACATGTCGTTAGTCTCCTACACATGCCACAATTCTAGAAAATGACACTCGTTGGGTGAGACATACTAACCTGAACACTTTCCTTTGTTTTCTTGATCCAAAACCATTACTTAGGGAGACTCCTAAGGTGACCTCTAGAGAGATGAAAAACACATCCCATCTAGGTCTTCTTGGTTTATGATAACATGTAGGTTGAATGATTTCTGCCGAAATCTACCTTTTACTTATATTGATCGCTAGCCTTTGTGCCTTGCATTGATTATTATTAGGTCATTTCGTGTTTAGGAAATGATTTATAATCACAATATGAGCCTTTGTATCTCCATCATTTCATTTATTAAGACATTTTTTCCGTTTGACATTATTTATCTCGATATAAGTCTTTGTCACTTTCAACTTATGGTAATGAAATTTTATTTGGACAATTTTTTGTCCACAGATGCTTCCCTTTTAACATAAGTCTTCACATTAAACTCTTTTTATTATAAGACATTTTTGTCCTTATATGAGCCTTTGTATTTGGCTCATATCATTTGTTGTATGACATTTTTATCCTTAGATATTTCTTCACTTTGATATGGAGGTTTACGCCACTTAAAATATTTACCATCGACTCCTTCCTTGGTGTGTATAAGTTGATGGGTATTTTCATAGAAGACTTTGCTGATTTTCCATGGCATTTCTCGAACAAATAGCCATTTGACCACACTTAGATTTTTTACTACCAAAGGTAATGTTGTTCTTCGAACCATGTTGTCTAGCCCATTCCTTGTTAGGAAGTGACCATTGGCATGGCTTAAGTTATTCGAACGAGCCATTGCAAACTCCCGGAATGATGCACTATGGACATTTTTACAAAACCTTGTTGTCGTTAAGATTTCAAAGATTAACTTTTTTTAACACATAAATTCTCTAAGTTGATTATGTTTTTGCTCGGCATCGTGGCATATCATCAAGCAAAAAAATGTACGTCCTTTTCTTGCCCTTTAGATCTTCGACTCTCTTCAAGTCTAGGTTCTTCTCCTGAGTTGATCTTCGTGCTACCTTTCCTCCTCTGCATCCCCAATAATGGACATAATTCCGATCGACTTTTGGTTAACTGGCTTTATCTACCTTTGTTTAGTGTGATGCATTTGAGCATCATCGAGCTTTTTGATGTCGTATTCCTTGCCCTTGCTTTCTGGTTCTCGATGACTTGATCGAGCACCCTTCTACCTCGACACCCTACTCTTGGATCACTTAAATCATGCTTATTGATCCTCCTAACGTGAGGCAAGATTGCTCAATTATCTTATGCCAAGTCAATGGTGACCATGTCGACACTAATTGGCTTTGAGACTATAGTGGCCGGTCCCTGTTGGATAACTAATCGTCATTTGTGCTCAATTGTTGTCTTATAACCTTTGTCAGTTACTTCATCAATTGTAACCATACTAATATCTATTCGCACTGGAGCAAGGTTGGTCTCACCTCTATCACTTGGCACGTCAATTGATGTACTAGTTTGCTTTCTTTCTTGACTTTCTTTTTTGATACCTCTTCAATTACATTTGAATTAGTATCGATTGACCCATTAGGAAGTTTAGTCTCCTTTATCTTATTATGGGACATCGACTGACTGATATGCTTAACCATTGGCTTCTTGATGTCACGAGGGTCAGTGTCAAATTTGGTGGCACTATGTTTCTTAGGAAATTGTTCCTCCCCATTTTCTAACTCACCACTAGCCCCCTTATCTTCTTTCCTTGAGGTTTGTCTAGTATTCACCTCGTGTGAGCTCTTATAACTTTGACTATAAACTGGTCTAGTGCTTCAACCATCGCTTAATTGGTTTCATTGCTCGAGTTCTTTCATCACGTGGTCATGAGGTAGTAAATTTCACTCATATGGAGAGTGCTTGTATTTTTTACCTAAGTCCTCGTATGGCTGACGGTAAGAGCTATATTGATTCAAAAGATTTCCCCGATGCATATAACTCGAATTCTTCAACAATTGGGCATCCTGTTAAAGACATCCCATACTATTAAAATATGTATCACCCATTGAGGGGCTTCTTTGGCATCCCACAAAATGTGGTTGCCTCTCGAACCTCTCTTGGTGTGGTAGACTGAGGGCTTAACTGAGTTGGTCTTGGCATTGAAGAGGTTGTGCTTCTTGGCCAACCAACACATGATGAATCTCCTCGCATAGGACTCCCATGGGGATCTCTATTCGCTGATAATTGAGATGAATCGTCACTTAACCTTGCTCCTCGAATCTCCTCAGTGTTCTTGGTGTAGAGCCACAAGCTCTCTTTCCTCTAGCCATCCTCTGCTACCAAGCCCTGGTCTTCTTTTGAAGTGGCCTTATTGGAGCATTAACCATAAGGTGGCAACAATGACCCTGACCAGCCTATCGAATGAATCAAGTTCGCCATCAGTTCCCAAGGCTTCTCGCATAATATTTTCTCATGAATGAGATCACATATGTTCTCCAAGGTATTAAAACTTGTTCTCTATCGAAATAATCTCCTACTGTGGTCACCAATCTTTGTGTTGAAAAAAATTTCTTCTTCCACACTTTGATCCGGACTTGGGTAACTCGGATAAATAGAATATGTTTAGTACATGCATCAACAAAGAGGGCTTTTCACAAGCCTCGAAGGGAAGGAATGAAAAATCAGACTTTATTGATATAATAGTTGGTAGCATAATACAAGTGTTTTGCTCAATTGAAGGGAGACTCTTCTCTCTCTAGAATCCTCATACTTGATATCAAACAAGCTAGTGATAGAAATCAAGGAATGACCTAAGTCCAATCCTTTCAAACCAAATTATAGATTACTTTATATTACTCATATTTGTAAGATAAATCTACTTCTACTCTTAAGATAAACTAAATTTGATGATGATGTTAAAGATCATTTCTTCTTCCTTCTCTCACCTATTTATATTGAGTCAAAAAGTTGATAGTTATAGCATCTTTTCATGTTATAAGGTAGTTATTTTTCACTCGTCATCATAGCCACTTTATTCATTTTTCATCGTGACGTCGAAAGTTCATCGTGGGGTGTGTTGTGGTTCTGTTTCATCTGTTTCGCGTGGATGATGACCCATGTTCGTTGTGCGCCAAACACCATGACACGTACCTTATAAAAAACTCTTCTACTTTACATCATTATTAAAAAAAACATGCATCGTATCTTTACTTTAGTGAAAGTGTTTTAAGTTAGCCAAAGATACATGTGATTTTTATTCATAAAAAAATTTCTCAAATAATGTCAACAATATATTTCTTATTTATTTTAAAATACGATTACTTACTTCAAACGCATACGAATTTAACTAATACTTGTTTAGTGATTAATGTAAGAGTATCAACTTGTGGTTTACTTTGTTGCACCATATCATAGTATATTTTTGTAGTAACACTAGGATGCCAACACCTTATGCACGGATGGTTGCGACATTTCTCTTCTGTATGGAAGTCTATGGTTCAAGTCTCGTTCATTCCCAGCAGTACATCAGGGAAAATAGCTTGTTTTGGGTTTCGATTTCATGCTTGAGTTCTCCTCAATAGGGGGCCATGGCCTGTCTTGTGCAGGGAAGGTGTATTAATGTATGCAAGGGTGGCAAGATCAATAATAATAATAATAATAATAATAATAATAATAATAATAATAAAAATTAAAAATTAAAAATTCAATAGGCTTTGGTGTTTCACATTGCAATCCAGATGTAGAGCTCTTATGCTTGATTGAATGTGGTAAACCAAACCAAGTAATGGCCAGGATGCTTCCTTCCTTTCTTCGTCGATGTCGTCGTCAATCTTGTTGGAGAAATTGAAGGGTTGGCCTTTATAAGGTGTCACACAGATTTTCCATGAGTTGAAGGATTCATGTGTGTGCTTGATCGCGGAGACCCCCATACGTTGTTGTATGCTTTTTTCCTCCACTTATTATATTTTTTGAAATAAATGTTCTGTACAGGGTTTGGTGTCTAGATGGTGCTCATGACACCAGGGTACGTCATATGGAATAAAATGGTTGGGAATTGATGAAATTTCAAATTCCCACCCATTTTAGTCCAAGAAGTCCATGGTGTCTTCAACAGGACATTTGCTATTATCTTTGGACCTTAATGGAAGATGTAATGAAAGTAAGCAGCTGCTTCTCTGACGTACGTTGTCAGTCTTGTCATTGTCATCTTGATGTTAGAAATCAAGAGGAGTAAGACTTGAAGTTGTGTTGTTTTTGAGACAAGAGGATCGGGAACGTGAACCAAATTTCAACCTAGTGTTTGTCATATGCCTACATGTGTCGTAAGTGTGGTCCTCACCCTAAAAGAGAGATAGATGCCGTGTGTGTCAAAAAGTCGAAGCAAATGTTCTATTTTCCTGTGCTCCCAAACACAAAGGTTGGCATTTGAAGGTTTTTGTTTTTGGGAAAGGAACCGCTTTTACGGATTTAATCCTATACATTGTAACCTTTGTGCCTGGAGCATGAGGGAGTAGACAAATTAAGAGTAGACCATTTGTTCTCATTAAAAGAAATCTAATCTATGCACTGGATCACCAATCAATGAATTATTTATTAGGGATTCAAAATTGATCGAAGAGAAAATGAATAAAAATGCCAAACAAAAACACTACAATACACCAATTTGTGTGGTGAACAAAAAATAAAAGATAAACCATGATTTAACTTGTTGGAAGTGTTTTGAATTCACACAGCTTGTGAGTAGTGTGCGACACCAACAGCCAAAGAAAGCCATTCGTTTTAGTATTTTGCTTCCTTGGGACTTTTAAGCCACTTTAGACATTAGGGTTTTTCATAGGTCTATAACTGAGATTGTCTTGTGTTTTTTTTTTTTTTTTTGTGATTCTAAAAGATTTGTGGAAGTGCAGCTGCGGAAGAGCGGCACAACTCAAGACTTTGTCAAAAAGCAATAATGTATTTTTTGTGGAGAGTTTGCAAGGTTTTGCCTTTGGGTTGGAGAACTCACCATTATGTGATTTGTGATCTCTTTGTTCTCCGTCTTAGTTGATAGATTTCGCTCATGGATGTAGGTAGATTTACTAAATCACGTTAAATATTGAGTTGTGTGATTGTTCTTTACCATTTACTATTTTCTCGCATTATTTCACATGCATTGCATACTTGAATTCGATTTGTGTTTTTTCTGCTATACTATTCTAACACAACAAATGGTACCATAGCTAAAGGTTAGAGTTCCAGGTTGAGGATTTTTTGCTTTAGGGATTTTGTGATGGCGGCTGTAAGGTTTGAGGTTGAGAAATCTGATAGAAAGAACTTTCATGTGTAGTTCGGAAACACCGTTCAAGGTGTGCAATTTTGTATTCTACATCATATTTAGGTATACTCCGAACACAATTCTGACATAAGTGAATGAGTCACATTAGTGTAAGAGGTTTGGTAGATTTAAGTATGTGGGATGGTTTCCTCTATGGTGAGAAGTTTAGGTTTTTGTGACGATGTGCTCATGAAAAACAACATAAAAATATTACTTTTGATGATTTTGTTTTGCTGCGTCTAAGTAAACGGATTATGAAAGACGAAGATTTGTGTGTTATGTTAAAGGTAGAGTTGGATTGTGGTACTCCTATTTCGTTGGGACTTGAGAATATTGTTTCAGACCCTATTCAAGTTCCGTAAATATGTTAGTCCTATAGTCAAACTCGGTTTTCAAAACATGGTTATAGATGCATTTAGTATTGAGGAGTCAACAGATATGTTAACAACGCTAGGTTTGGTGATTAAATTCAAGGATTTCTTGAACTCTATCAGTTTGAAAAAGAATTAATAACATACCCTTCAGGGTTTTATGGAAAAGATGATCAAGGATCTATTTAGTTTGGTTTAGTGGAATTCAATTTAAGGTGGAGATTTGTTGGAAGTGTCTTTAATTCACATGGCTTGTGAGCCGTGTGCAACACAAGAGCCAAAGAAAGCCACCCATTTTAGTATTTTGTTTCTTTAGGGATCTTAAGTCACTTTAAAACTAAGGTTTTTTTATAGGTTTATAAAAGAGACGTCTTATTGTGAAAGTGTGGTTGCGAAAGTGTGGCATAAGTCAAGACTTTCTCAGAGAAGCAATAACGTATTTGTGTAGAGAGTTTGCATATTTTTATCTTTGGGTTTGAGAATTCGTCATTGTGTGTTTTTGTAATTTCTTTGTTCTTTGATTTAATGGAAGTTATTGTTCGTCTTCGTCTATAAGTATAGGTAGGTTTGTCGAACCATGTTAAATAATGCATTGTGTGATTATTCTTAATTGTTAATTATTTTCTTGCATTGTTTCACGTGTATTACATACTCGAATCCAATCTGTTTTTGTTCTGTTGTACTATTTTGACACAACATAATGAATGAGAGATAGGATGCAAATAAAAAAAAAAAGTTGTCGATCACATAAGAAAGAACTCTGAGACTCAACTTAAAATATCAATTGAACCCATCCAAAAATGCTTAAAAACACTAAAACCCTAATTTCCAAAAGAATTTCAAACGTTAATTATACCAAAAAATACAAGATTAACATCAGTTCAATCAAAAGCGAATAGCAAACATCAGTTGATGTACTCTTTTTCTCTTTTTGAAAAGAGAAAAAAAGGAACAAGCCAAGAGCTAGCAACCATCATGAAGAATAACAGACTAAAAGCAAAAATCATGGCAAGATAAACCCTCTCCGGACCACAAAAGTTTCTGTAAGTTGAAAGAAACATAACAATTAGTCACAAAAAATATATATGATGCATTTAGAAATTTAGGGTTTATAGACCAATCCTTTGGACCATTGGAATTGTGGCTTGAATCAGATTTGAAAAAAAAAAAAAAAAAAAAGCATCATTATCTCGTTGGACTTTTGCAAGATCTTAGTAAACCTATCTAGACCTACAACAACCTTGCCAAAGACTGATAGGATGACATGGAATTTAAATACACTCAAATCAGACAAGACGCATCAAGCCAGGTGCCCCTTGTCTACTGTCAGGAATCGCTTCTGCAGTCCGTTATTTAATACAAAAGAAAAAAATTAATTCACAAAGCTCAATTGTTTTGCTGAAGCCCGAAGGTGTGCACCCAGCGAGTCAAAAACGCACAAGAGGGTGGCTCAAAGGATATGAGGCCCATTGAGTAGGTCACAAGGGGGTGGCGTAGAGGATTTCAGAGTTTATCAAAAGATAAAATAAAAATAAATAATAACAATAATAATAATAAATCTTTGGTAAGAAACTGCAAAATAATGGATTTATGGTGGACCCCCTTGCCATGACTGCCATACCATACACGGACCCCAACGCCGAAACGTGGTAGGGTGGGGGACTGTGCCTCATTCGAATGAAATATTTAATGGGTGATTATATTCAGGTTCCAATATAAGATTTTCCCAACACAACTTTATCTTAATAGGACGTGGCGTTATATTATTAGCTATTGATAATTTTTAAAGGACAGTTATTGTCTGTATAGTGTTAACACAGGCCTATGTTGGTGCCATTGATTGACACCGCACTGAGTCAAAATCATATCATTATTGACGATTCCCACTTTTCGTGCGAATGCACATAGCTTTAAAGATCACTTGACAAGATATCATGAGATGGGAGTGGTTCAAATATGGACAGATTAACGTCATGGCTACGGGCCTTTTTTAAAACACCTACGAACATTATATTTATATATTTAAGTTAAGGAAAAGGATCTGTTACAAACTCATATTTTCTGTCCGTCCGTGGACTCACACAAAAAGTGAGGTTTATAGGGTTAAAATTGTACTACAACAACAACAACAAAGATTCTTCCTCCCAATTATTTGGGATTGGCTATACGAATCCTATTCCGTCGTTCCGCTTTACCTAAGGTCATATATGATATTAAACGACAGATTGTCATATTTTTTTTTTACTATTTTCATTCAAATCAATTTTGGCCCTTTTATAGTCCTTCAAGCATCTTCAACTTGTATTGTCTCACTTTACCTTACTAGTATAGTCATTGGTCTTCATTGCACACATCTAAACCATCTCAATCAATTTTTACTCATTTTATCACTTATTGATACTACCCCTAAACTCCCATGGATGAATTCATTAATAATTTTATCTTTTCTAGTCTTGTCACTCATCCATCTCAACATCCTCAATTCAGCAACATTCATTATATGTACTTGTTATTTGTTAGTTGCCCAACATTCTGCTCCATAAAGCATGATTGGTCTTATAGCTTTCTAATAGAATTTTTTCCTTTAATTTTAGTGGTATTCGTTTATCACATAATACTCTAGAAGCACCTCTCCACTTCAACCATCCCGTTCTAATTCTATGAGCAACATCATCTACAATATCTCCCTCCTTGTGCATGATTACACCAAGATAACAAAAATGGTCTCTCCGAGGTATCTCTTGGTTATCAATTCTAACTACTCCCTCATTTCTACTCCTATTTTGGCTAAACTTGCATTCCAT
>JAOXJP010021949.1:0-17245 GCA_025762735.1 Platanus orientalis | reverse complement strand
TTGAGTCTTCCTACTCTAAGGAACTCATCACAAACCAAACATTGTTTGAGAACGACAATAGCCAATCTCTCAATCTATGGTAACCTTGACCAAGAAATGACCCTTGCTAGAGCTCTCAGAAACTCATTCGAACTCTGAATCCTGAAAGGTTAGTCGCCATATCTCGGACTTGGCCTTACCATCAAATCTTCAGGTCTGAGAAAAGAGTTTCGAGGTCTCGAACCTCTATGAAATCTTAAATCTTCTTCAAAAGGTCAAAAAATTATCTTCCTGCTTTTTGCTCTTATGAAGCCAGAATATTCTCTAGACCTCTAAATCAGGATCAGCTGATGTCCATTTATTTAGAATCTCGAGGCCTTCAAAAAGTTGTCTAAGGAGCAAGGACTTTCATAAATTCTATCTACCAAGATTCCCTTAAATACTCCAAAAATGCAACAAATCAGGTCTAAAAATTAAGTGCCCGACCAGCTCCTAGGAGCGCATTCGACATCAGAAATTCAGATAGTCAATGGCTATACCACTATAAATTCAAAGTCCTGAGACTATATGATCCACACTAATTTATAGAAAACCCGTGGCCTAAGCAGTCATTTCTGCCCAAACCCAAAAAAAGCACGTTTTGTTTGTATTTGGCACGTATAATGCCCTTAAAAGTTCTCCCAGGCTAAGAATGCAGCAAAGTTAGAGCCATTTTTTCAGTCTCGCTCCTATCCTCAATAATTCATTTCATAAACCCCTAGTTCAGGAAACGTGTGGCCATTCAATTTCACCTGGCTTTAGGCAGTTATAAAAACCAAATTTGTTCAACCGATTTTGCTTCGAAAGACCCTCGACAGCTGCCTGGGAACCCAATGACCAATCTGTCAGTTTCTATAGCTCTAAGATTCCTTAAACTTCAAATCACCCATATACGACCCGAATTGGCATTTTAGAGAAAAACCAGTAGCATTCCCTATACAATTTTGTCAAACCGCTTGAAAAATGGTTTTTGACCTAATTTCCTACTTGGGTACCGTAATCTCGCGTAGTCAGAAGCTATGAATCACCTGGACCTGGGAGCATCTATCTCTGGGCCACCCTCAGATTAATTTTACCATCTTGACCTTTCAAGTTACATTTGAGAGTTTTTTGGCCAAAAAACCCTGATTTAACCCCTTACCCTTTTTGTAATTGGTTCTGACTGGACCAACGCGATCAGAGCATCTATGACACCTGAAAATGACACTAACTGGGCTGACTTCTGAGCTCAAGAGCTCATGCAGAGTGATGGCAGTGAGAAGGTTCGAAAAGATAAAAAATCAGCTATTATTTCAAATGAGCTAAAGATGGGATATTTTGCATTAAATGCATCCTCATCTTTAGCCCATTTGTTAAAACCTTTGGATTGGAATCTTCCAACCCTCTCTCTCACTCTCTACCTTCGGATCTTCCCCATGAATTTCAAATCCCTATTGAATCCCCTATAGCCTCCCATTAAGCATCTTTGACCCTCCCCTTTAGGTTTGAACCTAATGGGAGCCTGCCAAAAGGCATCTCCCATGTCACCTCTATAGCTCCCCTCATCCACCCTCAATAGCACACCCCCCATCACACCCTTCATTAAAGTAGTACAAGCCCTATCACACCCTTGATATGGCCATGTCACCCATCCATGTCTCTCCCTTCAAATCAATCTCAACCCTACATTGAGATCAAATCCTAGCCCTCCACCTAGATTAGGATAAGAATAATCCTAGCCCTCCATCTAGCAACCTTATCCCTTCATCCAACCATTGATCCCATGGATTTGAGGCTATAAATAGCCCCAAATACATGGTGAACAAGGTTGGCAACCTAGAAACCCTAAACCTAAGAGAGAAAGAGGAAGAAGGAAAAGTTCAAATCAGCCCAATTCTGGGCAAGGTCAGCCTAAACCCTGATCAAGTTCATCATCCCCCTGAAAAATATGTTCATTTGATCACTATTATGCTGTCCAATTTATGCTAGAGCACTACTCTAATTTGGGTACATGGTAAGGGCTCAATAGCCTCTACTTGCCTTTGTTTTTTATCCTCTTCGGTGTTGAATTTTATATGATTTTTGTAGGAGGCTGCTTGAGCCAAAATTTTATTATGTTAGACTAGACATATGTAAGATGTTCTATATTTAATTTTATGATGTTTAGAACTGTGGAAGGCCTCGAGAGGGCCCCCCAAACAGACCCAAAAAAATGGGTCTTTTGAGACCTAGTTTTGGGGAATATTTGCTTATTTTATTGTGAATTTTCTATGCATGATCTTAAGCCAAATTTTTAATATGTTATTCAAATATGTATTGCTTGATAGCATGACAAATATTAGAATTTTTCCACACCTCTAAGGGGTCCAAATTGCCAAAATCAGGTTGCTGGATTTTGGTCTCAAGCCTAATGCCTATTTTTTAAGGGAATTAAAAAATAGACATTAGACAAACAGGCATCAGTTTCACAAATTGGAGTTAGAACAAGTATAGGCTTATTATGTTTGGTTGAAAAGATCTCTCATCTTTCCAAATTGACCAACCTTGCTTAAATCAGAATTTTATGGAGAGAGATATGCCCTCCGAAGTACAAACTGTCCAAACCCAATGCTTATTTTTTAAATTAAAAACTAGTCGTTAGTTAAAAAAATATACATTATATAAGTATAGGCTTATCATATATGGTTGGAAAGATCTCTCTCTTAGCTTTCTAAATTGACTGACCACGTTCAATGTAGAATTTTGTGGAGAGAGATATGCCCCCCGGAGTACAAAGTGTTCAAACCCAACACCTGATTTTTAATCAGTTAAAATTCAGGTGTTGATAGAAATTGTAGGCAATGGAGAAATTAAGGTGTTGGGATTTGAGACCTACCCCAGTGAACCCTAACCTTCTCTAAAGCCTTTACACAAGTAACCAACATCTTGGAATTCATCCACGTGCTTAAGCACCTCTATGGGCCCTATTTTCAAACGTTAGGATGAATTTAAGGTAATAGGCCTGTGAAGGTCAAATGAAACCCAACTTTAAACCAATCTATTCCATAGACATAATCTAGGAATCCCTTCATTATAAATATCTCTTTCAGCTTTCCCAATTATTATAGTATGGTCGATTATATATTTATAATTTTTAAGTGTATCAGATACCTGAACTTTGCCTGGGAGACAACGCTTGAGTTGTGGTTGTCACGTCAGTGCGACTAGGTCGAGTCAACCTACCCTTTCACTACATTTCAACCCGTCCTTACCTTTTACGGTCTTCACCTTACCTTAGGGTCATGTCATAGTATGTCGCAATCAAAAGACCCTAAGACATGGCATGGTGGCGAATGACATGTTTTGAAGATCAATCATGCAACTCTTAATAGTGCACGATTGTGATGTTACCCTTCAATCAAGCAAAGTCAATTTTTAACACCCATAAATGCAGGAATGGGAGTTAGCCACCTCTATAAAAGAAGAGGTTGAACTTCGTTTGGAAATAAAAAAAATCACTCAAAATTTATCAAATATATTATTGTTGTGCTTCTCTAACTAGGCCATCAGAGACTCTTTAGTAGGTACTTCACCGGTACAAGATTCACAAGAGCAGGTATCAACTTGAAACAGATAACTTATTCTGGTATGTTCTCAATAACCTAGAGGAAGGTGATGGTCATCTCCATTGTATATCAGAATATATCATCCATAGTTTGGCACCATCTGTGGGAAACACACAACAAAAAGCCAGCTCCCTGACTGAGTTAAGTTCTTAGATTAAAATGTCTCCTAGATGGATAAATACTCAAGCAAGTAACAACAAGGGTGTTGACCCCTATGATGACTAGCCAAACGAGTAAGGTGGACCACCACAACTTATTACGATGCAGGCACAAATAGAACTCATTCAAAGGCAGTTCGAGCAATAAAAAAAGGAACACATATGCCAGTGGGACAGACTAGCCCAGAAAAATGATGTCCTTCGTGCATGTCTCCCTCCCCCAGTTGATCAAGAAGGTCATGATCAAGATCATCAGTTATCTAGCTCTTATACCAGTAGAGAGAAGGATGTAACGGAACACCATGATGAGATAGAAGAAACTACTCGCATTAATGAGAAGATCTTAAAGCAAAAGTATAGACCTTGGTGGACAAGAGGCTGGAGGAGCTCAATGTCCAGTTGAATGGAACTTGAAGTTAGATTACCCAATAAATTGCACAAAGCGTAGTCAGAAATCTTGACAAATCTCACTCTGGACCAAGCATCATGAATCAACTTATCCTTCGATGCTTCACCATGCCAAAGTTTGTCAACTTTGATGGATCCATAGACCTCGAGGCACATTCTCATCATTACCAATAGATGATGACCCTAAAATAGCACAACAATGCATTTATGTGTAGGGTCTTCCCTTCCAACTTGCAAGGGATAGTTTTAGGATGGTTTCATAAGTTGTAACCTTTGAGCATATACAACTACAACCAACTTTGCATCACTTTTGTGACATACTTTGTGCATGGTCTCCCACAGAAAAAGGACATTGATGCTCTCTTCAACATGAAGAAAGGGAGCATAGAGCCATTAAGAGAATACACTTTAAGATTCTAGGCAGAAATGTTTCACATTGAAGGTTGCAATGAGAGAGTGACAATGATACCTTACATGAGGGGGCTTCATCCTTCCACCCGCTTGCATCAATCTCTCACCAAAACACCTGTTGAAGACATGGCTAGCATCCTAGCCATAGCCGAAAATATGTGAAACTAGAAGATGGGGTCGCAACCATGGATACCGTAATGATTGATGCCCCCGTGGACCTTCAATCTAAGCTCAACCATGTAGGCAATGGATCAGAGAACAACTCCAACAAGAGGAGGAGGATGGGAGATAAGAGAACTACTTAATTCACACCATTTAACACTCCAAAAAGGTGGATATAGATTTAAAACACGGTTGGTAGCTAAGGGCTACATTTAAAAGGAAGGTCTGGACTTCAATGAGATGTCTTCTCCGATTGTGAAGCATACCTCTATTTGTGCTTTGTTAGCCATATTTGTATTATTTAATTTATAGTTAAAACAGCTTGATGTCAAGATAGATTTATAAAATGGTGTTCTTAAGGAACAGATCCACATGGATCATCCAAAAGGGTTCCAAGTTCAAGGAAAGTAAAATCATGTTTGTAAGTTGAAGAAATCATTGTATGGCCTAAAGAAATCGTCTAGGCAATAGTACCAATAGTTTGACACATTCATGGCATCACAACGCTATACCAAAAGTGAGTATGATAGTTATGTTTCTTTAAGAAAGCTTACTGATGGGTCATCTATTTAAAGTATGTTTGAAATTAATAAATTGAAAGATCATCTTAGCAAGGAATTTGAAATAAAGGATTTGGGTACCGGAAAGAAAATTCTTGGTAGGAAAATTAATTAGAGATAAGAAGAGTGGAAAGTTATGCTTGTCCTAGAAGAAGTATTATGTGAGAGTATTAAAACACTTTGGATGAAGAACTTTAAACCCGTGGTACTTCTCTTATTGCCCACTTTAGGTTTTGGATAGGTAAGTTACCAAGTATTGAAGAGGAAAGAACATATATGTCTAAGGTCCCTTATGTAAGTGCAGTTGGAAGCATCATGTATGCTATGGTATAGATATGCCTAGAAATTTTTCATGCAGTCAGTGTTGTAAGTATATATATGATCTTGATAAAGAATATTTGTAGATAGTAAAGTATATTCTTCACTACTTGAAGGCTTCGTTAAGTGTTGCTTTGGTGTTTGGAAGAGATGGTGATTCCACAAGAAATAATGTTGGATATGTGATACAATGACCATTTATGGATGAATTTGACTAACTGATTGATGCAACCTTCCAACAAACCTGTTGATTTTCACAAGAAAAAAATACCAAGAACTATAGGACTTTTGGATTTTCACAAGGAAAAATACCAATAATTAGGCTAGAGAAAATTCTCAATAACTCAAAACTTTATTCAAAATTATCAATAATTTTCAATTATAATTGCTTATTTATAGACCAAAGACCTAAAATAAATAAAAAATTATTAAACACAAGACAAATCCAATAAATTTGTCCAAAATCGTCTAAACATGTTCCTAATCATGTGTTCCATATTTAGACTCGATTTTCTATTTTAAATAATTTAAATTTAAAAATTCTTCCTAAAATAGAACTGATAGCCCTTAAAGTTGTCTTTTGAATGCACTAAAAATATTGTCAATCAAACATCTATGTGAAAAGTTGTCATATTGAAGTTGCACTGTTCAAAGCCTTCTAAATAATGATTTTTTTTTACAAATTTTCCCTTTTAAACCCATATACCCATCCTAATATTCTAAAAGTATTTCCTTATAAAACCAAAACATAACCCAACAAAATAAATTCACATAAGATTACTTATGTAACTTCTTTTCTTCTTTGAATTTATTTGAAAATAAATACTGTAAAAAATCAAAAGCTGCTATGTGTTGTACTACATCAATATGATGATTCTGAGTATGTTGGTATCTGGACTGTAGAAGATCAACTACAGGTTATGTATTCGCTCTTGTAAGTGGAGCTATCAATTAGAGATCAATGTTGCTATCTGATGAGGTAGCATTGTGACAATGACAGAAACAACAAAGGAAATTGTATGGTTGGTGATTTCGGAATCTGTTAAGATCGATCCAACAATTGTGTATTATGACAGCCAAAGTGCAATACACTCAGTAAATAATCAAAGCAATCATGGGAGGATAAAGCATATTGATGTCAAATTTCTTGTTATTGAGGAAGTTCTATCTAATGAAAATGTTACATTGAAGAAGATGACCACTACCAAAAATCTAGTATATATATATTAACAAAGCTGATTCCAATGACTAAATTCAAGCATTGCTTGGATTTGATCAATATATATGTAGTATAAATGGTTTCGTAACCTATATGGATTTGGTGGAGAAGAAAGATGAAGAGCTTCATTCAAGTGGTTTGGTAGAATTCAAGCCAAAGTGAAGATTTGTTAGGATATTCTTCCGAATTCAATGCAAAAGCAGCCCCAAGTGCACCCCGTTTGTGCAATCCAGAGAGTGATATGAACAACCCGAAAACAGACCTGTTTTTTACCCAATCAGGACTGGCCAACCCAAATCATTTGTAGTTTTTAGGGGGGGTTAACCCGCAACTCGGATTAAGTTTTCTTGGAATTTCACAATATAGTCTTGTTCAAAGGATTTTGTAAGTTGTTTTTATAGAGATTTTGTTGGGGTTTGGGAGAACTCATAACTTATAATCTTCATTATAGTGAAAAGCTTCTAAATTATCTCCGCCCATGGATGTAGACAATCTTACCAAACTACATAAGTTCTTGTGTTCTGTGAGATTGTTCTGTCACACTTTTGTTTTCTTGTTTCATTAATTTCATGCTACCGTTATTTCACTTTGCTTTTAAACTAAATCCGATACTTACTATCATTACAATGACATTGGATAGACCGTTTCCCTTGACATCTCATACACCTCAAACCCCTTGTTTTGGGGTGAATTGTGGAGGTGTGGGCCTTTGATACACAAATTTACAAAAAAGAAAATAAAGGCAACAGTGGAGTACAATAAGAGAAATCACTAAGTGACATACCCGTTAGTTTTTCGCTTGTCTTCAATAATGGAAGTATGCTATCCCTATCCATTCTCCTATTCTTATCCTCTTCATGATTGTCACTAGTGGAGTTCCAACCAAAAAGGTGGGAGCTTCACTCAATGCGGTTCCATTTTTTTTTTTGACTTTTGTTGAGGGAATTATACGGCAGGTGCAAGTGTCCTTGTCTTCCAGTAGGCCCATTTTTGTTATCCCATGGCTAACCTGGAGACTGGATGTTTCGGCCATCTCACCAATAGTTTCCATGTGTTACCTTCTTATTGGTGGGGTAACGGTGCGATAATAATTTCGATTTGGTTTGGTGGGCGCTCAGCCTTCATTGCTCAAACGTACCCAAATTTCTCCAGAGCCAGCACATGATTGTGGTCCATGAACTCTCCTTAAATATCCTGTCTTTAATGTGCTCCATTATGTCAGTTGTATATGATAGTTGGAGAACCTCATTCCTTCTAAGATTTACTACTCATTTTCTAGTGGTTCTTGAGTATGCCTTTTGATTTGTATACTCTCTTGGAGTCTTGAAGACGCTACATATCACTTTTGTAGCTTTACGTAAAAGATTTTAGCCATCTGTTGGTTCAATTTTCTTCTTTTTCATAGGCACCATTAGTTTAGGTCTCTTTATTTGTGGAGCTGTGACAGGATTGAAATTATAAGCTAGATTATATTTGTATCACATAGAATGTTGTTTGCATACTGAACCATTTACTTTTTAAAACCGATATACCTCAATCCTACTTCTCTTCTTCACTTGTGTAACCTATAGGTATCAAATATGAAATCCAGAATTTGACAACAAAGATTGATTGATGCAGTTAATATACTTATAAAGACTTTGAAATCTTTACTTTGTTTCCTATACCATTTGGGTCCGGAAGAAGATTTTTAACTTTTCATCGTCCCTCTTGGTTCCCACCGCTTGCACAAGAATGAAGAAGAATTCCACAGGCCATAGTACTTAGAAAATCTGTTAAAAAGTATGATAATATATTTTCCACAAGATGTTCATCTATCTTTGTTATGCTTTTCCTATGCTCTTTATTTTTTTTAAAAAAGGACGCTACAACCCAGTCTCTTTAATAACTTATGACTATTACTTTATTCCAGGAACCATTTTGGTTCTGCAGTGTATTTAGTCTCTTTCCATTGAAGGCCGTCATTTCTTTTAATTGCCTCAAACCCTTTTTCACCTCAGGATTTTTTCCCTTTAAAAGTTTCCGCCCTATATTTTTCCATTTATATCTTTTATTTGGATTCACATTGTTGGGTTATTGTCTTGTATTCAACCCGTGATTTAACCCAGATGATGACCCAAAGAAAACCCAAAACTTTTCGATCTGTATTTTGTATCCGATTTGGGGTCCGGATCGGACCTGCTGAGATTAGGGTTTGGGGGTTTATATTTTGGGGGTTTCTCGATTTCCAAGGTGCCACACTGTTCATTGTAATATCTGTTTCCTCTCGTAGTGAAAGATCTCTCTCTGTTTTCTCTTGTGGACGTAGCTTTCAAGCCAAACCATGTAAATCATCCTCTCTTTGTGTGTGATTACTGTTTTCATTGTTTTCTTTCTTCATTTTATTGCTATGCAGATCCCAAAATCTAGGTTTCCACACAACACACATGAATTTGAGCTCTTGGCTACCGAAGATAAACAGGCTTACTAAGGAAACCTACCTGGTCCAATGGGATGCAAAAATGCAGTAAAGAGTATAAACCATTGGGTCTCATCTTTTCACCTGTTGAAGATGCCATCTGAGACACTGTGGAAAACCTTAAAGCAAAAGGCTTCCAACATATCACAATCACATAACTTTTTACAGTAAAGACATTGACGTTACCATTTTTTTTTTCAAGTTCAAGCTAACAATTAATGCAAACGAAAAAATTACTGGAAAAACTAAACGATCCTCAGGAAATGAGTCTAATATCATGGTTAGTTCTTTTATTTTTTCTTTGAAATAAACATAGCTTATGTGGAAATATGATCACTGACTTTGTCAGAACTATTAATTATGCATTCTTACTGCAAGAGATTTTGGGTTGCAGTTTTGGGAGATCTTTGACATTATCACACACACACACGAGAGTAATAAATTGATGCAATGAGCATTTGGGGATAAATCCAGCTAATTGATTGAACATAACCTTCCACCTTTTGATTTCCACAAGAGAATACTAAGAAAAATGGGACTTGTTACTTTTCATGAAGAAAAATACCAGGAATTAAGATAGATGAGAGAACTCTTTTAACTTCAAAAAATTTTTCAATCATCTAATCAATCTAATTACAATTGTAAATTTATAAACCTTTGACCTAATATCCCAAAAATAGAAATTTCTAAACATATTCGAATTCTTACTACATTATAAAATGCAAAAAAAGAAGAAGAAAAAATACTAAAAATGAAAATTTCCTAAATCTATCCAAAACTACCCTAATATTCTTAAAATAACTTAAAAAGATATTCTTAAAAAATACATTAAATATTCCTCAAAATATTTTTCAAAATAGTAAAAATTAACAAACAAATGGCCATTTAAAGGCCTAAACAATAGATTTGTGGGGCCTTTTGGACCTCAAACAGTGATAGTGGTTTGGGATGGCTTAGAGTTCATCGATCCCATCGTTTCAAGTACTCAGACTGTTGGTGTGGAGTCTGATGCAGCAGATGAGCAAAGAAGTTGTTATAAAAGTGGACCGATCCAACATTAAGTGGATCGATCCGGGTACACTTTGGATTGCATAGATGGAACACTAGAAAGTTGGTGAACTGATCCAACTTTTGGGTTAGACAGATTCGACCTAGGCCTCAGACCGATTTCAGGTATTCTGGATTGATTTGGCATTGTAAATCCAATTGTAAATGGAAATAGAAGGTCTGTGGAAAAGAAGGATTTTTGCCAAGTTCGACCTTTATAATGTTTGTTATGTGTCTATTGTCGTTTAAGGTTAAGAAATAAAAAAATATGGTGAGAAAAGAGTGGTTTGTAAAAGATTGGGAGAGAATTCTTGTATTCTTTTAAAGATAGTGAAGTTTTCTCTATGACACCATGATTTTTCCTCCAACTTGAGGTTTTTCACATAAATCTTGTGTTTTGTGGTGTACTTCTGGTTTAATTTGTTTTGTTATTTTATTATTATTGCTTTCATCTTGTTTGGTTGATTGATACACTTTTGTCATAATCCCCCTAATAACTGGTATTAGAGTTGAGGTTTGGAAAACCAGTTTCAACAAGTCAAGGAAATTAGAGAATTTTTTTTGAGTGGAAGCAATGGCGGCAGAAGTGAACGAATCTATAAAGTTTGGAGTTGAAAAGTTCAAAAATACAAATTTTGCACTATGGAAGATGCAAATAGAATATTTTCTATACCAGATAAATCTCTATCAACCTCTTGGAAGGAAAGCAAAGAAACCTAATATGATGTCAGATGTTGATTGGGAAGTGCTCGAAAGGTAGGCCCTAGGTACGATCAAACTCTCTTTATTGTCATCGATTTCTTTCAATATTTTCAAAGATAAAGCAACTAAAGATCTCATGATGGTCCTTGAATGGATGTATGAAAATTCATTCGCATCAAATAGCATATTTTTAATGAAGAGGTTGTTTCATATAAAGATGATTGGTGGAGGAACTATTGCAGAACATCTAAACGAGTTCAACACAGTTACAAGTCAACTAACTTTGATAGCCATCAACTTCAATGGTGAAGTTAGAGCCTTATTGATCCTATCATTTTTACTAGAGAGTTGGGGTGGCCTAGTTATGGCATTGAGAAATTCTTTAGATTCATGTTGGAACCTTATTTAAAACATAAATTGTCATTTCTAGTGCATATCCCCAAAACGAAATAAGAAGCTCTGAAAAAATCATTAAGGACATAACCATGTCCAATAGGGTTTAGTTCCTTCCTTTCACTATACCATTTTGTTACACAGTACCAGGGGTAAATAATTGTGTTACTATTCCATTCTGCTTGAAATAATCACAAAATTCATTGGAGAGGAATTCCCCTCCCTTATCGGTTCAGAGTATTTTGATAAATTTACCTAATTGCTTTTCAATGTCAGTCTTGAATTTTTTAAACTTTTCAAAGGACTAGGACTTATAGCACATTAGGAAAATATACCCAAATCTAGAGAAGTCATCAGTGAAAGTGATAAAACATTCAAATCCTCCCCTAACTAGTTTACTCATGGGACCACATACATCATAATGAATTAGTTTTAATTACTTAATGGCTCTAACCGCTTTCTTAAGAAAGGGATTTTTGGTCATCTTTTCTTGTAAATAAGATTAACAGATTGGATAAAATTCAATATTTAAAAATTTTAATGGTCCATCTTTAACCAGTCTGTTAATCCTATCAACACTAATATGTTCTAATCTTAAATGCCACAAGTATATAGGATTAACTAATGGTCCCTTCCTCTTTTGTGGTACAATACCAGAGGAAATGGTGGGTTATGTGTATTTAACTAATATATCTAATGAAAATAATAAAAACAAACCATTTACTAAATTTTTAAATGTAAGAAAATGATTTTTAAAATGAATAACTTTTAAATTAAAATGAACCATATAACCATCATTAACTAGTCTAGAAATTGAAATCAAGTCCCTCCTAACATCTAGAACATATAAAAAGTCTTTTAAAACTTAAACTTTTTCATTATTCAAATCTAAACTATAATCTCCTATAGC
Organism: Platanus orientalis; assembly: GCA_025762735.1. Classification (NCBI taxonomy): domain Eukaryota; kingdom Viridiplantae; phylum Streptophyta; class Magnoliopsida; order Proteales; family Platanaceae; genus Platanus; species Platanus orientalis. The sequence goes on along the minus strand of JAOXJP010021949.1, from coordinate 4,897 downwards.
CACTACAACCACTCTTGCACCTGTCCCCAAATATATGTATAAGTCTCCCTTACTCAAACTTTCGGTCTCTCGAAATCCCTACAACATATTGCAAACATGAGTTATGGTACCAAAATCCACATATCATGAAACATGAGGACGAACCAACAAATTGGATTCAATTGTGTTGAGAGATTCATTAGTACCTTTCATTTTCTTTGTTTCCAGAGAAGCCAAATATGAACGATAGTTTCTCTTCCAATGTCCAGCCTTTTCATAGTGAAAATAATTTCCTTTTGTGTTATTCTTCTTTTCATTACCAGCAGTCTTACCACCATTTTTTGGAGCATTCCTGTACCCTCTAGGTGTAAAATTTTTTTTCTTCTTCTGATTATTACTTTTTGGTTTTAACTAGGAGGTATTCTTTTCCTCAGCTATGAAGGCATTGGACTTTTTACTTTTGATAAGGTCCTCATCCCCTTGTAGGTTTTTCATCAATTCCGTTAAGGAAAGATTCAAATTGTTCATGTTATAATTCAATACATATTGATTGAATGATTCCAGCAATGAACTGAGGATCACATCCAATTGAGATTAGGCATCCATTTCGCCTATAAGAATCTCTAATTCATTTATGAAACCCATCATCTTTATGGCATGGTCTCTGATTAGAGTTTCTTCTGCCATCTTAGTACTCAATAAGCCCTTCATGGTCATTTGTCTTATTGCTCAATTTTTGTCACCAAGCATCTTAGTTACATTCAACAAAATGTCTTTGGCAGTATGAAAATTTTGGTGCTAATATTGCAAGACATTAGACAGATTCTAATGTGTAGCACTTAGTCATCTCATTATCCCTACGCCATTTTTTATATGCATCCCAATCTTCTTTAGTAGTAGTTGCACCAGGCAACTCATGAGGATTAGTGGTAAATACATGCCTATAATTCTCAACTGTGAGCACTATGAGAAAATATCTTTTCAAATCTATGAAATCCGGTCTAGTTAGTTTGTTATCTTTCAAGATCTCAAAAAGTGGGTTGAAGGTTCCTATGTTTAATATCTACACAAGTCAAACCATCCATCCATCATCATCCATATATATATATATATTATTCATCTAATAGGATTTTTAATTTTATGGTACCAACCACTTTTTGTCAATGCTATGGATCCCTTATATACCATAGGATTGGGATACTAATCAAATATCTAGTGATCATTAGAAACCTAATCCTGCTAAATACAACATCTTTAAATTGTTTTTGCCCTGATTAGGTGGATAGCTACTAATCATCAAGTCTTCTAGTGAATTATAATTAATTACATTCCCAGAATTTTTTTATTTTTTATTTTCTTCTAGCCTCTAAAAGTATTATGCCTAAAACCTGTGGGATGGCATGATACATTAAGTTAAATATGAACCCACCATCTAAACTTAGTGTATGTATTATGGAAAAATGTCATGTGGGCTTATAATCCCACTAATCATACCCAAATCATATCCTTAGAAGTGAATGAGAGCAAATCAACTAAACTAGATTTGGTTTTATCATGTGGGCTTCAACCAACCTATTTTAGCTAAAGCTCCCACTCAGTGATAGTGGAAGACTACAAGAATTTATTTAATGAAATAATCCCTGTTTACATACTTAATATTTTATTTATGAGGGAATTATTTGGTCAACATAACATTCCATTCAAACAATCACATTGTATAGGAAATATACACAATCACATTGCATATAAAATGTAAACAACCAAATTGCTTATTATTCACCTGAACACTAGTTCGCATAATTAAAAGAACATTAAATCTTTTCAACTCCCACTACTTTTAGTGTCTCCCAATCAAATTGTGGACAATAGTGTATCTCATACACTTAATTTCTATTCAAAAAATTTTATTGACCTATAAATATTTTAGTCTAGTCAAATCTAGTCAATGTTGTTCAAACTAGTTAATCTTTAGTTAACTTAGTCAAATTAGTCAGCTCTGGTCAACTTTGGTCTTTTCTCATTAATCCTTGTGTTCATTAGTTAACCCTAATTCAAATTTGGTCAAAGTATGTCAAACCTAGTCAAATTGGGTCAATGCTAGTCAAACAAGTCATATACAGTCAAATGGATCAATAGTAATTTAAACCAGTCAAAACTAGTTAAATCAGGTTAACTGAGTTGGTTCAGGAATTTTACCGAACACCTAAAGTGCAAATTCCCAATCTGTAGGTTGAACCAAAACTTTTTAGCCCAAGTGGGTCTAGTGAGGAGCTTGTGTCTCAAGGAGTTTGTATCATTTTGAATCGTCAAAAAATTCATCTGAACGAAGATTCTATGAGCGATGACACGAGGGGACACAGAAACAAGACCTAACAAGGTCACCCAGTCATGCAATGGCATGGGCCAAGCGTAAGGCATGCACACTGCAGTGGCCCAGGCTCATGCAACAACTCCCTACATGGGGATGCGTGTAGCAATGCTTGGCTGCGCACACAGTAGCACCCCACGTTGTGTGCATATAGGCAACAGGCGTTGGTGGCATCAATGACGGGCGTGCGGCATAGAGGCTCACGACAACGCACAGAGGTGGGAAGGCATGCCCGTGCGTGTTGTAATGCAGCACGCGACAAGGCTACACGTGCTACGTAAGCAACCGCCCTAATGTTGCTTGCTAAAATGCTGCAAAGGCAATTTTTTCATAAAAATGTGATTTTTAAAATTTTTTAATTTTTTAAATTAACATTAAATTATTTTAAGACTTTTTCTCAAACAAAAAATATATTTAAAAACTATTAAATAATTATTACCATTTAGTATCCTTTTAGGTTACAAACACTAATGTCCATGTCTAACTAGGACTTTGACTCAATCTCATTGGTCTCCTAATTGATAACAAACTTTTCTATGCAAGTTATGAGCTCCCACTTATCCTCAACTCTCTAGAATTAGTTTCTAAGTTGGAATTTTAGTTAGAGTCCTTATATGACTCAAAGTCTAAGTGGTTGGTATGCACTTTACACTCCAACTTGGACTCTCTTCTAGGGTTTTAAGGTGAGCACGACCCAGCCTCATGGAGGTACTTTAGAAACATGTAAATTAAAGATAAATCATGTAACAAAACAATGGAAGCTCATAGGGGTTGATTGCCAATGAAAATCAGACCATCTTCTTTTCCTAATTTTGTCTAGATGCATTTAAAAACTTCGTTTCTCCTTCATCTTCCCTTTAATGTGTTGTGCTCCATGGATCTTCATTCTCTCATGTCTTACAACTATCTTAAACTACTAATTAATAAATTACATCAATTAATAAGAAACTTTAAGAAATTAGTCTGTCATCCTAAGCTGCTTAAGGGGAATACAACCATTAAAGATAGAGAGAGAGAGAGAGAGGAGATAATCACAACCATATGTCCATTAAATATTATATTCATCCATAAAAAATATAACTACACAATCACATGAAGCTAACGAAACAAATCACACATGATTTAGATTTAAATTGAGCCCACAACTATCATTTTATGTAATTTTCCCTAGATTTGATCCGAGCATTTACACTCTTTAAATTTTTGTATAAATCACCATTATCACTTGGATTATAGAACATGGATTCATCAAATAATGATTTCTATCAAGTATTTAAAGAGTACCATAAACAAAAAACAACAAAAAATAGATTGTAGGATTCATATGGGAGGCTCTGATACCACTTATTGGAAGATTACCGTTCTTGAACATTAAACTTAGGAAAGTTCATTGATTAAATCACATATGAAAATATGTTTTCCCATGATCATCATATGAATATCTGAGACTAATCACAAAGGAAGTTTAGAATTGCCTCAATCAATTAACCAGACACAAGAATCCAATCCGACCCAATCTCTAAAGTCTTCACACCTGCTCTAGTGTTCTCTACACCTCTCCCACTTCCAAAATTATTACAGGACCATATTTGAACATGGTTAACCCATATATAGGGATTAGGAGAGGCCAAATAAACCCTAGAGGGTGTGAGATCCTTATAGGACTCTTATCCTTAACCTTATGGGGCCCACCATCCTGAATTGAGTTAAAACTACAATCAAGAACTCAATTATTTAATAATTACAATAAGGAGCTCCATTAATTGCAACAATTCCTATGACATGTTACAATTTAAATCTCAAGGATTATAATATAACATTAAGGCCCTTCCTCACAAACCTTTTCATAAAAACATCCTTCCACTATACAATATCCCTCAATAACCCCTAAGACAATAAACTAGTCATAGTCAAATCCTTCTGGTCATTGGTAAATTATCTCTAGGATATTAATGGATCAATTCAACATTTAAAACATTTATTTAATAAATTATTTTTTAAAATACTTATTTATTTATTTAATATAATTTTGAAAATCATTTTGACAAACACTTTATCAAAACACTGGATTTTTTTATGTCCAATCAATTCAATTAATCCTAGACTGAATATTTCTCTCTATTATAAGGGCAGTGGATTCCTTGTTCAGAACTTATGTTTTCTCAAGCATCAAGTCAAATATCCAAGCTACACATGATATAGCCACCAATTAGGCATCACTGGTTAGCAACTCAAAATAACCAACTTGAATAACTTAGAGAATAACAAGTCCCTCAAGTCAAAGGATTAGTCTGTAAGTTATAAACATCATTTACTTTGACAGTGAAGTTTTACTAAATGTGTTCATTATGGATCCCCTTAATGCATTTTAATTATACATCTACATGTAAGTCTAGAGTCTCACTCTAGTGATTAAGATTACATCATTCCATCATATGACAACTTTACACATAGCAACATTTTAAGTGATGTGCCCAACATCACCCATAGTTGTAAGGTTTTAGGCCTACAGAATTGGATAGTCAGATCTCTCTACACATAATCCATGTG
>JAOXJP010021938.1:0-17245 GCA_025762735.1 Platanus orientalis | reverse complement strand
TTTTTCGAACCCTATCATTGCCGTCACTCTGTGTGAGCTCCCGTGCTCAGATGTTGGCCTAGTCAGTGTCATTTTCAGATGTTCCAGATGCTCCGGTCGCTCCGGTTCAGTTGAAACCAAATTACGAAAAGGGTAAGGGGTCAAATCAGGGTTTTTTGGTCAAAAAAGCTCTCAAATGCAATGTTGAAGGTAAAATGGCTAAATTGATCTTAGGGAGGCCCAGGGGTAGATGCTCTTAGGTCCAGGTGGTTCACAACTTCTAACTATACAGGATTACGGTACCTGAGTAGGAAATTAGGTCAAAAACCATTTTTCGAGTGATTTGACTAAATTGGACAAGGAATGTTGCTGGTTTTTTTTGTAAAATATTGTCATGGGCTGTATCTGGTGGATTTGAAGCTTGAGGAATCTTGGAGCTATAGGAGTTGATAGATTAGTCATTAGGTTCCTGGACAATTGCCAAGAATTTTTCAAAGTAAAGTCGCTTGAACAAATTGTGTTTTTGAGCTACCTGAAGCTGGGTGAAATTGAATGGCTAGACATTATCTAAATCAAGAGTTATGAAATGATTTATTGAGGGCAATGATGAAACTAAGAAAATGGCTCTGACCTTCCGAGTTTGGGAGAAATTTTAAGGGTATTCTGCATACCAAATACAGACAAAATGCGCTTTTTCTAGGTTTAGGTAGAAATGACTGCATGGGCCACGGATTTTCTACAAATTAGTGGGGATCTAATAATCTCGAGGCTTTGAATTTACAGTGGTGTGGCCACTAACTGTTTGAATTTCTAATTTTAGATGCAATTCCAGGAGTTACTTGAGCACCTAATTTTTAGACCTGATTTGTTACGTTTTTTTGAGTATTTGAAGGAATCTTGGCAGATTGATTTTGTGAAACTTCCTACTCAGAAAAATTTTCAAAAACCTTACGATTTTGAAGAAATGGACACTGACTGATCCTGATTTTGAGGTCTAAAGAATATTTTGGCTCAATAAGAGCAAAAAGCGGGAAAACAACCTTTTAACCTTCTCGAAAAGATTTGAGATTTCTCAGAGGTTCGAGACTTCGAAACTCTCATCTCAAACCTGGAGATTTGAAGCTAAGGTCAAGGCCGAGATATGGTGACTGACCTTTCTGGATTCAATGGTTGAACGAATTTCTGAGAGCTTCTATAAGAGTCATTTCTTGGTTAGGGTTATAATTGATTAAGAAATTGGTTATTTCCATTCTCGAGTAGTGATTAGTCTGTGATGACTTCCTTAGAGCAGGGAGACTCAGGGATGCATAGGATTTGAAATTACACCATTCGGACCACTGGAGAGGCTCTGGGGATCCTTTGAGGGTCTAGGGGTAAATTCTTTGAGTGAAAAGGGTAAAATGTTAATTTTTTGCCCGCGGATCAAAAAAGGTAAAAATGTAAATTCTTCGCCTATGATGCTTCATGACAAGAAGGCTTATGTAGGTGGAGAAATTCAGTGATATGGATGACAGATAGTGGGTTCGAGACCTTTAAAGGTAAAACGGTAAAATGGTAATTTTTTCATCTGTGATGCTTTACTGGAGAAAGACTTACAGGAGGTGGAAAACTTACTGATGACATGAATGGGGTTCTAAAATGTGGACCCTTGAAGTCTCGTTGGTGCTTTTTGGGATGTAATAAGGTGTTTTGACTGATTTGATTGCGACTAGAGTATCTGGAAAGACTTTTTTGGGGATGCCTAACCTCTTAGAATCCAGGTTTGCTCTTCTTAAGCCATGGGTGCTTAGAGTCTTGATGCTTAAATGCTGTTATGTTGTCCTCATGCTATCATATAACCCGAGTCAAAATTTGGGTGCTTACACTGACCTTTGGAAAATCTCTCACTATGCTTAGATAGGTAAATCTAACCCAAGACCATTCCATTGTCACCTCTCCAACCTTACTAAGGCATATCTTTTAGAGGAAGTCTACAAGGGTTGTCCAAAATGAAAACCCAAGAAGAAAAAGTGTGGGATTGTGTGTCACATCTTGGTCAAGGAGGAACAGCTCACCGGTATTAGCTCAACTAGCTTGAGGAGCCATCAAGAAGCTTTGGGAAGCTAAAGTCATTTGCTCAAGGAGAAGTAACCTCAACTTGTGTGTAAAAGCAACATCAACCTTCTAAGAGGTAAACCCCTGCCTTTAACTTTTCTTTAAGTTATTGAGATCATAACCGCCGAAGACACCGGGAGAATCGACACTACCGCCAGAGACACCGGTAGTGTAGACCCATAGCTCTTCCACCGGAGACATCGGAAGAGTAGACCAAAAACCACACCCGTCGGAAACACCGGGTGTAGCTTGTTTGAAAAGTAGATTAGGCTTTTTGTTAATTTTAGCCTCGATTGTAATATTATCAATTTTAATAAAATTATTTAGGTCGGTGGTGAGCTTTTGAGAGTGGATGTAGGCCAATGTGCCGAACCATCATACATCTTGTGTACATTGTGTTTGATTGTGGTTTTCCCATAAATTTGTCATTCTTATTGTCAAGCATTGCACATATTGATACAATCTCACATGCAATATAGTTGAACACATTCATATATATGTGCACATTTCAATTGCAATCAAATATTGGGAACAATTTAATTAATTAAAACAAGCAATTGAATTTGGGGTAATTGAAAAGAATTTTAAAAATACCTTATTCACCCCCCTCTAGGATCAATATTGGAACTTCACTTGGGTCTTAACACAATCACATCACATCTCACATATACAAGCCCACATACAAACCTGTTGGATAGGTTTTCACATCACATAATTCACATCACTTTCATAAAGCCCACATATAAACATGTTGGACAGGTTCTTCACATCATATACTTCACATCACTTCATATTGGTCCTTAAAACCTTCACACTACAATCCATAAGGATTTTCTCAACAAAGCTTATGCACATGTCTTTCCTCTAAGCACAACTCACTTTCTGGAACTTCACACTACCCTAATTATAAAGGGTTTTCTACACAATCACATATATAACACATAGCACAACATATTGTAGCATTTACCATATTACAATCTATCATATATCTTCACAAAAGTATGCATGAATGCATGTCTTACTTTCTGACAATCTTATCTTTTCAAAATCTCTTATTTTTCTTTTCAAAATTGATGTTTTCTCTTGTAAAAACCCATAGTTAATACATGTTTTGTAAAATAGAGAATTTGCTTGGCTATCTAAGCACATATAGAATAACTCTCTTTTCAAAATCATGAATGAAGTTAATGCTTGCAGAAAAATATGCATGACATGATACATCCTTATCAAAACTTCAAGGAACTAAGCATAGATTTTTATACGTATTAATTAAACATGGTCGACATGTAATTTTAAGCATTAACATTGTTAGCACCCAAATTTTGACTCGGGTCATGTAATGGAATAAGAGCAACACAACAACATTTAGGCATTAAGACCTTAAGTACCTTTGGTTTAGGGACAACAAACCTAGACTCTAGGAGGTTAGGCATTCCCGAGAAGTCTTTTCGGATATTTTGATTGCAAATGAATCAATTAAAGCACCTTGTTATAGCCCGAATACACCATTCTAGGTAAAATCCTAATTCTCACAAAATCATCAACAAAACTTTAAGGGTCCACATTTAAGAACTCTATCATGTCATCTACAATTTTTTCGGCCTCCATAAGCCTTCTCTTAGCAAAGCATCACGGGTAGAAAAATTATCATTTTACCCTTTTACCTTCAAAAGCCCAGAATTCACTATCTACTACTCTGATCACCAAAATTCTCCTACCTATATAAGCTTTATTGTCATGAAGCATTATAAGCGAAGAATTTGCATTTTCACATTTTTCGGCCTTGCAAGCAAAAAATTACCATTTTATCCTTTTACCTTCGAGAATTTAGCCCTAGACCCTCAAAGGATTCTCAAAAATCCTCCTGTTACCTGAACGGTGTAATGTCAGATCCTATAAATCCTTACTTCTCCCAACTCAAAGAAACTCATCACAGAACATGTATTGCTCGAGACTGGCAATAGCCAATTTCTCAACTTGTGATAACCTTGATAATAAAAATGACCATTGAAAAGCTCTCAAAGATTTATCCGATCTCCTAATCTAAAAAGGTCAATTATCGTCTCTCAGTCCCGTCTTTAGCTTCAAATCTTTTAGGTGTGAAAAAAGAAATTTGAAATCTCCAACCCCTGTGAAATCTCAAATCTTTCCCAAGGGTCCAAAGACTATTTTAGCTGCATTTCACTCATATGGAGCCAACATGTCCCCGTGTGTCCAAATTAGGATCAGTCGGTGTCCATCTCTCTGGAATCACAAGGCCTTCAAAAAACTGTCTAAGTAAGGCGAGCTTTCGCGGGACTTATCTACTTAGATTTCTTCAATTACTCTAAAAAGGAGAAATAGATTAGGGCAAAAAATTAGGTACTCAACCAACTCCCAGGAGTTCACGCGAACTCGAAAATTCAGTTTATCAGTGACCATTTCTCAATAATTTTGAGGCTTCCAAGGTATCAAAATTTCATTGGATTCTAGAAACTATATATTCCTAACCATCATTCCTGCCTAAGCCAAGTCAAAGCACTTTCCGTCTGTATTTGGCACTTGGAATGCCCTCGAGAACTCTCCTAGATTTAGAATGCAGCAAGGTCAGACCTATTTTCTCAGTTTCTTCCTTGCGTTCAAAAGATCATTTTATAAACTCGAGCAATAAAAGATGTCTGACAACTCAATTCCACCAACCTTCAGGCAACTACAGAAATTTCATCTCTCAAAGTTACCTTGCTTCAAAAAATCATCGGTAACTGCCAGCAAATCTAGTGGTTAGTCTATTAGTTCATGTTTCCTTAAGCTTCAAATCCCCCAAACATGGCTCATGGTAGAGACCTATAAAAAATATAGGGGCATCTCTAGTCAAGAGGAAAAACTAGTAAACCCTAACCCAAAACACTCCCCCAACCTAGGTAAGCCCTAAACCACTCTTAAGATAATTTTTTTTATGTTGAATATGCTTTTTACACATGCTGTTATGCTGTTGAAATTTTGTCTATTACATGCTTCAAATTCGGGTTACATGGTGGAGGCTTTACAACCTCCATTTGTGTTGGTTTTTGACCTTTGCTTAGTGTAGAATTTTTATTGATTTTTGTACAGATCAGAATGAGCCAAAATTTTAGTATGTTGTTATCCATACATATGCCTAAGATTTTATTTAATTTAGTAATTTTTTCAAGTTGAGGAAGGCCTCGAAGTGGCCCCCTAAACAGACCCCAAAATCTGGAACCTGTGTGACCTAGTTCAACTGATCTTTTGTTAATTTTTGTTTGAATTTTGTAGAAATGATCTTGAGATATATTTTACATATGTTATTCCCCTATCAATTTCCTACATTTGTGCATGATTTTAGGATTTTTCAAAAACCCTAAGGGGTTCAAAACCCGAGAAATCCAGCTATTGGACTTAGATTTGGGACCCACCCAAGGGAGCCTTGATTTTGCCTAAACCTATTCTCAGGTTCCCATGACCCTCTGAAGTCCAATTCTATGCTCAGGCATATCTGTGGGCCTTGATTCCTCTCCCAATGAATGAATTTAATTTTAGGCGTTGAGTAGAGAAATTCAGGCATTGGAGTGGATTTCAGGCATTAAGCCTGTGCTAAAAATCACGTTTTCAATTTTCGTTAAGTGTGTTTGTGACTTAGGGCTAGCTCAAAGACCCAGGAGAAAACCACCCTTCTGGGCCCCACCAGTGTGACCCAAAACTCAAGGCTGGTTACTGATCCCAACACCCAATGCCTAAATTTCCCCTGAATTAAATTTAGGCATTGAATATTTAGGCATCAGACTAAAAGTTAGGCATTAAGCTTGTACAGGATGACCACTTTGCCCTCTTTTTGAGAACAAATGTCTACCCCTATGGGGGTTCCACCTTTAGGGATTGACCCCTTCGACCCTAGAAAATCCCTAGCTACCCTTTTGTTAGGGCCCCATAGCCCTGGGACCCATGCAAGTGTCGTAAAAGCTCAGACTAAGTGGCTAATACAATCAGCCTCCAACGCTTTAAAATTCAGGTGTTAGCTTTAAAAATCAGGCGTTAAGCCTATGTTAAATGACCTGATTGCCCCTCTTCTTGGAGGCATATCCTTGCACCTGTGAATGCTCAGACCCTAAGGTTACACAACTTGGCCCTAGGAAACACCCTCTGTCCTTACCCAAGGATCCCATAACACTGGGACCCATAAAATCATCCAAACAAACCAGGTTAAAATGCTGGTCTTATCAGTTCTCAACGCCTGAATTTCACCCTGGATTTAAATTCAGGCGTTAAACCTGAGACATAGAAAAACACACAATTTTCTCTTTTCTCCCCTTTGTGTCTAGGTTAATTCCAACCCTAAGATTAGTCAATGGACACTTTGGAGGGGTCCACCACCCCTCTAAAAGTTATAACCCTAGGAGGCTCTCTTGTTAATTAAATAATTTAATTTAGAAAACCAATTTCTGAATTTTTCAGAATCCAACGCCCAGATTTTCCTTGAATTAAATTTAAGCATTAAAAATTTAGGCGTTGGAGGTAAATTTAGGCGTTAAGCTTGAGAAAATTATAGAAAATAGTACCTTCCACATTTTATAAGCATGGACTTTAATCTAATTCATAATATGTATGAATGAGAGAAGCTGCCCTAAAAAGCAGGTATTTAGGGTGCCCAACACCTTCCCCAAATGCAACTAAACAACTAACCCTCATTTCATGGACTCAAACTAGTTTTAGGAGTTAAAACCCCTAGACCTATGGGTCTAGACTTCTCCGCTTCTCCAAAAAGGAGAACCGATGTCCAACTCCATCGATTAACCTTGAGTTGGTGGAGACTCCCAGAAAAGCCTAACCCCAAGGGTTAGCAACCCGCACACGCCGGCGTCGAGTTGAAGTGTGGCCCATAAACCACAGATGGGTGGGGGAATCCGAACCCCCCAAACCTCAATGTCCACTGTGCCTTTTCCCTTATCAGGATAAGAAGCAATAACTTCAACACAAGACTTAAGAACGTCACTAGCTACCCTGGTCTCCTCCTAATTGATGATGATGGTTGCCAATAGAGGCTGGGTTGAGATAAGAGTCCGGAGCTGAACCTCGGGCCAGGTGGCCACCTTTGGAATCTACTCAGCCTAGGTGGGATAAGAGGATGAACCACCAGCATGCTTAGCCTGAGAAGGCTTAAAGGAAAGATTCATTTGATACTAGGAGGAATGAGGGGTAGGCGGCTCCTTGGGTGTTGGATTCTTCATGGTGGCTGCCACTGCAAGCTAGGCATCCTTGACCCTCTTGAGAAGCTCCTTTAAGCCCATCCTCACCATATCTACAAGGTTAATGAAGGGTCAAAAAGGGGGGACTACAAGACAATACCCTCTACTTTACCCTCCTCGAGACAAACTTCCCCCAATCCACTCGAACCAATGCCTTCTACAGACTTAGGCTAAAAGGGGAAGGACTTCAGGGTCTCGGAGGTCACCAAGCCCAGGACTCATGGACTATGCACTTAATGGCCCAAGGCACCTGATTAAGAGGGGGCTTATCCAACCGTGGCTAGGCCAAAGTTGAGAAGCAACACAAAAGGGGTGGGTAAAAAACAAGCTTGTAGAAGATTCTAAGGGAAAAAAGAAGAAAATTAACTCACCCGAGGAATCAGGAATGCCCCAGACTTGACTAAAATGAGCCCATCACTAGACCTTGTCATCCCATGGACAAGTCTCCTAGTTGTTTCTTGAGACAAGAAGATACTTCTTTTCCATCCTTTGTGGGAGGTAGGAAGTCTAGTGACAAGGTTTTGGTAGTTATCCCAAGAGGTAAAGAACCACCAACCTGGTTATTTCTCGACTAATTGGTATCAGAACAAAAACTCTTGAACTATCAGGTGATCTTAACCCCCATTACAAGTTGCCCAGAGGACCATGCACCCAATCATAATCCTCCAAGAATTTGGCATGAGTTGATCTGGGTTTAGACCCACATGGTTGAGTAGTTCCCTAATAAAATGGGCAACAGGGAATCTGAGACCACTTATGAAAGTCTGCTCATAGAGGCAGACCTTGCCGTCCCCGACAACATATGCCCACTCATGTGCTCGAGGAAGGTGGAGTACCACACTCTCAAGAATTTCGTACAACTTCCTAAATTTAGTGAGGTGTTCATTGGTGAGGGTCGAGGAAAAGTGTTCAACCATGAAAGGTTTAGGATAAGGGGGTTGAGACGAAACAAAAGCTCGACCAAGATCATCCGACCATACTATACCCTCATCAAGTTGAATTGTATCAAGGCTAATAGTAGCTTCTGAGTTCGAGGACCTAGAATGAGTAGGGGAGGCATCCATTCGATCGAGGGAAAAATAACCTCGATTGAGGGACCAAGAAGGGACAAAATATTGGAAAACACAAAATCTAAGAAAGAAAGGTCGCAGCCGATGAGGCTTAGGTCCGAAAAGTTCCGTGAGGCATGTAGGAACCCCCAAAGATGGATGAGGTGGAAGCCCAGGGGAACATCGGTACAGTCCAGGGTGGACGAAGAAATGACTGGAGGAAGAAAAGAGAAAAACCGCTCAGAGGCTTAACAGAAAACTGTTTAGAGTCTTAACAGGAGAAGAATTAAAAACGTAACTACACATCTCCAATCCTAAGCCAAAAGGAGAAATGAAAGTAGAAGAGAGGAGAAAAAGGAGTATACCAGAATGTTGTGAAGGGACAATCGACGTTGACAAAAATGGTAGTGGCTTGAAAATGCCTAAACGGAGATAGAAGACGAGACTAGAGAGCAAGAAATGGAAAAAAGTAGATGGAGATGAAGGAGGTTTGAAATACGAGTTTGAGAAATTTATAGAAAAGAAGGATTGGAACCTCACCATCCGATCACAATGGCCTAGATCTGGGCCCTCCACGTGGTCCAACGCATGCAAATGGGATGGTTGAAGAGACGTTACAAAATGATGACATACAACGGTGCACTGAATGTGACTTTTTGACTACCAAGGCGTCCATCATGATTCCCAAGAAAATAATTGCCAAAAAATTCAAAACAATTGCCAACATTTGAAAATTTAAAATATAATCCAACTCAAATTCACTTGACCCTCGTACATGGAACCTCAAAAATTGGGGGACGACTGATGGGTACAAAACCCAAGCCCAATTGACCTTCTCTAACTGAGATCATAAATCCCGAGGTGAGGAACCCTCTTCTCAATGAACCTGAGGTAAAGAATCCATCTTAAGATAGTATCCATTTGGATGGGAAAAACCCACCATTGATTGTGGTATCTCGGCTAGCCTCAAGCAGGCAAAATTGGACCGAGCCCAGGGGAGTAATTGTGGGGGCGAGGATAACGGGGTTACAACTAGTAAACCAAGTCATAATCTCGGAAATAGGGGAGTAATTGTGGGGGCAAGGATCTCGGCCTAATTAGATCCTGACAATCTCTCCCTCAAACATCGCTGGATGTGAGTATCATGGGATCACGGATCAAGGATACCCTAGGTACTATAAAAAGGGGACCACCCCCAAGGAGAAGGTAAGAACTAATCTGTTGAAAAATCTCCCGTCTATAGTATTTGCTATTGACTTGAGACAGCCGAGAAAAAATGCCAAAGAGACCAAATTTCTAGACTATTTGAATGAGAGTATTTTAATGAGAGACCTATTTCTAGAGAAATCGCCCCTCCCAACAGCACATAAGTAATGACAATATCAATCCTCAAGTATTATTGCTTCTCTATGAACAAGAAAGTTATGAAAGAGGAAACAATAGATAAGACAATGAAGAAGCAAATAATGCTACCTACAAGTGTGTGAATTATGGCTACCTTGGTGTAGAAAACCTCATAAATTGACTCCAGCTCAAATTCAATAACTTTGTATGGTTTTACCCATGTCTGCTTCATGTTCATGTGTTGAGATAGTGTCTTTAATTTAGCACGACTCTCTGCGAGAGTTGTGTTGGGTATTTAAATGGAACAGTAACTTATGTTTTGGAAGTTACTTTATTTTGGATTTTTTTAAACCTATTTAATAATGTACGGTTTGATAGGTGTGAACGTGGGAATAAAGAGGGAGATCTTCTCTTGGAACCAAAAAGAGGGTTTTGGGAAGAGAGGAGTTGCACAACCATTGCTCATGTAATCTTTGTTATTTCTTATAGTGAAATCTCTCGTCGTTTTCACCCATGAACGTAGGCTTTAAGTTGAACCACGTTAAATCATCTTGTCATTTATATGTGTTGTTTACATTGTTTCTTTCTTTATTTATTTTTGCGCACGATCTAAATCTAGGCTTCCTCTCAACAAACTGGTATCAGAGATTCAGGTTGCGATTGAGGTTTTTTTGACATAGTGGCAAGGTATAAAGTGGAGAAATTCAACAGGCATGATAGCTTCGGTCTATGGTGTATGAAGATGCATGCGTTGTTGGTTCAACAAGGACTGGCCAAAGCTTTGGTGGGAAAGGAAAAACTTCCTTTGAAAATGTCAGGAGACGATAAAGAGGAATTCGACTTTAAGGCACTCTATGCGATTTAGTTGTGCCTGACCAATGAGGTGTTGTGAGAGGTTACAGATGAGTATTTACAGCTGAGTTGTGGCTCAAGTTGGAGAGCCTATACATGACTAAGTCTCTCACAAATAGGTTGTATTTGAAACAACAACTTTGTACATTGAGGATGAGAGAAGGTATGTCTCTGAAAGCTCATTTGGACTATGTGCCTCGATTTTTGTACGACGGGTAAATCCCTTTTGAAAAGAGACTTAACTATCATGGGAAAATCCCATAATGTTTTAGAGTCGCCACTAGTCTTTTAATGATGTGACTGGACATCAGTTTTGAAAACAAAACAAGTTAAAGTTTTGACAATGGTTTGGAATGTCTGACTCCACACTTAAACTAGTCAACTCCCAAAGATTCTAAGGTAAGTTGTTCATTTACGAGTTGGGGAAGGTGTTAGGCACCCCACCTCATCCGCGTTCGCGGTTACCTACTTTAAACCCGTTGTAGTCTAATGGTCAACTTAATTTATAATGTAATAATCCCACCTATTATTTTCTATGTTATTTTATTGATATTTAGCAGGGAATCCACATGCCATTTCTGCTGAAATTTCGACAACATAATGGCTGTAATATGGACCCCCTAGGGATGAATAGTGATCCCCATGTCGCTTCTTCAATAACCTAATAGTCCAAATATCAACAAAAAACACTCCAAATATATCATACATCCACCACATCATCACTACCCACCCGACAGCTCTATATCAACATCACATCATATATACATGTACAATTTAAAATGAAATACGAAGTTATCCCCAACATAATATATTACCCAACAAAAGCCCAAATTAACTACGTACGAGTATGCCCACTTGTTGGATCTCACTTATGAAACAAGTATAATAACAATTTGAATTTGGCATTCTGAAAATTACAAATACTTGAATCAAATGTCAGAATAATATAGGCATTAACAATGTGTTTCCAACAAATATTTGAACATTGAATAAACCGAGAGAAAATACTGATGATTAGCACACAAATTGGAGTTATGACCTGCTATATACTAGGAATGAGATCTCATTATGCTATACCCTTGTTTGATGTCTCAGATTTATAAATAATGGCCCTGATTCCCACTTGACAGTAAACCCCTATGAATGCTAAACCACTACTTATCGTACCATGAACATCCTCTTTTCTAATCTCAGCATATTAGGATAAATGGTGAACTCTAACAAGACCAAACCCTCCACCAATTATTCCAAAGAGCACAAAAGAAATCCCTCCTCCAAATCAGTAGAACTTGATAAGTAATTGAGTATCTTATCCAAAAATAATATGCTCAAAACACCCACAACTCATGTTTTGTAAAGGGAACCGTTAATGAAATCTTTCATCATACAATCAATCCTGAACAAAAATAAAGTAAAACAAGACTCTTGCGTCAAAGACAACACAAAAGAATAACATCCATGACACGTATAGCACTACAAGTCTCCAACTTTCAATGGTTTTATAAAACCCTTTCATGCTTAGATTTCTCTACTGAATTATATTAATGAAAGTGAAGAAATTATAAGATAATGAAGAGTGGTGTATCCCAAGGTGGCATGACAATACCAATGCATCCTATGCAAGGATCAACCCCTGCTTTATACTAGTGATAATAGTGCTTATATGAATACCTATTCTAACAATGACATCAAACAAGCATGTATCCAAACTGCATATTGAAACCAGTAAATAAAAATAAAGGAAAATGAAAAGAAAAAATAATAATAAAGAAACATTAATATTTGGTGATCCTACCAACTTTTGAGTCCACTAATAGGTTGAAGATATCTGCCCAAAACATCATGATAGAATAAAAATGAATCCGCATAGAAGTTCAATGGAATTCACTAAGTGATTAGGTCCGTGACACATGCAATCCAAGAAATAGAATCAATGTAAGAGACTAAATGTGTTCTCGCTTCAGCAAATCAGCAAAGATACACATACTAAGATGAGCTAGAATAGACACACAAAAGACCTAACTTGTTTAATAGTACCAAATTAATAATAATAATAATAATAATAATAATAATAATAATAATAATAATAATAATAATAAGACAAGCATATATTTTCAGCAATAAAGAATTAACTTCAAAATCTAAAGGGAACCCAGACTGGGCTCAAGGTATAAATTCATCACGACCAAAGAATAGCGTAAATTGTTATTTATGAACAGATTTGTCCAGTGTTTAATTGCATGTTAAAAATGTCCCTTAATCATGAAGAGGCATGAAGAGAGAACTGGTCATGATCCAAAATGCACGGTGTTGGGTGGATGTTTGACAAATATAGACGGGTGGCTGCAAGACTAAACAGGGCAAGGGTTTTTCTCAGACCAATCCGAGTATGCCTGTGTTCACTCACTGTTTTGATCAGTTAGTACACCACATGACACTTTTGAAATACAGTACTGGACTGTTCTCTTTCAGCTGCATTGATCTTTTGGGAAGTGTTAATTTGAGACCTTATTATTGTTGGATTCTTTATTCTAGAAAGGAGTGATATCAAAAGATTTGTGATTTGTGCTACTGTTTGATGAAGAGTTCTTGCTGAGTGTTACGTTCTATATATCAGTGTTGTTATACACACTCCTTGCTGTTTAGACTTATTTCAGAGGCGTCCTTTGTCACATCAGTGTTTTCAAATAAATACCTTGATTGTCCAAGTATCTTACATCAAGACTGCTCCTGAACTTAACTGAGGTGAGAACTTGTCATACCCCTGATACACCATTATGAGTGACCTGTTGCTTGACATAAACAGGCCCCAATCATTCATCGAGATACGAGTCTTCACATTCACACTAGATTTATGGCCAGAACTATGTCATTTTATTTTGCTGTTGATTGACCAGAGTGTATTCGAATATATATATATTACTATCTATTCTAGCATTTGAGTTATTAAAGACAGTGTTTTGTTTTCAGAATCATTATTTGTTATTGTTCTATTAAAGCTACCTTATTTATATCTGTTTCTATAGTGGACTGCTATATTTTACTAAGCGATTACACTATAGGACTAAACATGGGAAGTCTATACAGTATCCTTACTGCCACTAGTACCCTTTTGGTGATGCTCTGCTGAAGATGCACAACTAAGCAGGCCCATTATGGTCAGAGGTATTACCTGATTAAGTCCTAAATAGTGTCTGATTGATCTAAACTGAGTTTATTAGTGTGGATAAGTGACCCAAGTGTGTTATGAAGTTCCTTTTGTCTGCTGCTGTTATGATATATCAAAGTTTTAACTCCATATCAGTTGGCGGTTTGGCCCATAACCTGTTGTCTGATTAGCTTTTGATCCTACACAGACCTTGGTGATGGCTGCCCCATACATGTGATGTTTGATTAATTAGCTGGTGCTATAAGCCTCTACAGATTACACAAGATAAAATCAAGATTGTTCCGGAGCTGAGATTGAAGTGTAGCAGCCCTTTATTCATAGCTATTTTTTTTATCAGGTTTTGTAACCAAGGTGAAGACTCTTTGCTTCTAAGGTTCTTAGATACATCAAACCATACTAGGCCCTAACTGGTCCCTATTAACTGGGTTTTGGAGGAGTGGAATGACTATGTTTCATATAATGGTTGCTATTCTTTGACTCAAACTTGGAGGTGTATCTACATAGGTTGCTTGCTATAAGAGGGTGGATTCATATTCTTTAGCTTAGTGCTATGAAGACATGGACTTTAAAGTTAAGTACCATTTTGCTTTCCCTCATGAAAATCATATTGTGGTCGTACTTAATGACCAATATGGTAACTATTCTTTGACTCAAACACACTCATGGTAGGCTGGTGTTCAAATATTGGAGTCAACTTCCAAGACATGTCAACAGTAAATGAATTTGTTAAAACCCAACAAGCAACCTCATTACATTATTACTCATATTTATATATCAAACACCCCTAAACTCTAGGTTATCAAAGAACATGGAAACATAATGCCTCTTAGAATTACAGTTCAACATATAAATGAATGAAGCACCTACCTAAAATATGAATTATATAAAAGAAACTTGATGCTTCCAACTAATCCATGTCTAATATTTTCCCAACCAAACTGGATAACCATAACTAAAACCATATCGAAATTCACAGTCAACAATGGATGGTTATGTAACAAATGAACAAAACATCAATATAGATAAACAAAACTAAACAGTGCAGATGTATAAGAAGAGAGAATCTGCCATCCTATCTTAATCCTTTTATTTTTTCCAGTCACTAGAGGTCGAAGGGTAGTTTGAACCACATCAACCAGAAAAAAATGCATTTCAGAATCACACACCCCAAATCCAATCATTAATACATAAATTTGGAGAAGAAAAACAAGAAAACCCATTTACTATAACAAATCATAAAAGCATATACTATAGGAAAAACAAAGGCTAAATTAATTAACTACAAAATGAAGAGAAAATACGATACTTGTAAGGACCAAGGGGTAAGAATTAGACCCTTCCCCTTTATAACATACTTACACAGAGATGTCTCCTGACATGATCAACAATAGAGGTAGAATTTTATTTTAGGGCTTTAGAGAAGGGATCTACAGGGCTCTTGGGCATTTCATGGAGTTTAGGATTGCTACTTGGGGTTTTATCTTGTTAGAGCAAAAGAAGGGGAAGTGGACGGTCTACAGCCTCAAAAAAAAAAAAAACTCTTCCTCTTCTTTTTTCCTTCTTCTCCTAGTTCCCTCCTCTCCCCTTAATCGTTGGTGAGGTTGGGCTTTCATCCCAAACCAAAGGGTGGAGTGTGCAGGGTATAAGTGTCCAGGGTTTGAGTGCCTAGGGTTAGGGTTTGATAGGGTCTAAGGTATGCATAAGGAAGAGGAGAGGGGGGTTTGGCCGACAAGGAGTTAGAAGGGGAGGCGTAGGGGTTTGCATGAGGGAGAGGGGAAGAGAGAGAGGTGGCATGGGGGTGGTTTGCTAAAATTAGAGGGTGAGAGAGGAGTGGAGAGAGAAAGAGAAGGGGGGTGGGGGGTTTGCCGAGTGGGGAGGCAGAGGGAGGTTGCATAAGGGAGAGAGGGAGATCAGAGAAGGGAGAGAAAGAGGGAGAGATTAGAGAAAGAGAGGGTTTCTCTCCTCTGCTATGTAGGGGGCGGCTAGTAGGGAGAGAGAGAAAAAGAAAAAAAAGTGGGAGGAGGGAGAGAAGGAGAAACCGAGAGAGAGAGAGAGAGGGACAGAGAGAAGGGAAGAAAGGGTTTCTTCCCTCTCTGCTACGCGGGCCGGGCAGCTAGCAAAAAGAAAAGAAAAAAAAGGAAAGGAAGAAAAGAAAAAAAAGAAAAAGAAAAAAAAAAGAAGAAATGGAGGAAAAGAAAAGGAAGAAGAAAAAAATAAAAATTAAAAAATAAAAAAGATAGAAAAAATAAAAAATAAAGATAAAAACAAAATAATAATAAAAATAAAATATAATAACAATAATAATAAATAAAAATATAATAAATAGAATAAAGGATATTAAGAATAATAAATAATAATAATAATAATAATAATAATAATAATAATAATAATACTAATACTAATAATAAAATAAATAGAGTGGAGCTAAACCCAGAACAATGTGTCCCCACATAATAAATAAATAAATAGTCATAATAATAATGAAACAAAAAATATAAATAAATGGTGTTCATTGGTTAAACATTTATCCCGTATTCAGAAAGAGGCATCAAGACCGTCATGTGTTAGCTTTGGATGGATTTGATTGATCGGAATTGGTTGGATTATGAAGAAAGGTTGGGGATTGCTCTACTCGTCTGCTGACTTGAAGAGAAATGCCGAGAATTGGGGATCACGCCAAAATTAGGTGCTTACATGGACAAATTTAATAAAATCATTATGGATTTAAAAAACATCGATATTAAGATTGATGATGAAAATCAAGCTATCATTGTTTTATGCTCTTTACATGCATCATATAAACACTTTGTTATGACCTTACTTTATGGAAAGGATAACATCTTCATGGAGGATGTTAAGGCATCCCTGCATTCTAAGAAATTGAGGAAGAACGTATTTGGAGAACAGGGTGATGAGCATACAAAATATCTATTTTCTTGAGGAAGAACAAAGGAAAAAGGTTTTAGAAGTGATAAAAGTTAGTCTAGATCCAAGGTTAGACAAAAGGGCAAGGTGCAGTGCTTTAGTTGTAAAGAAGATCTCCACATGAAGAGGGATTGTCCAGAGCTTATTGATGGGAAGAAAAGTGATAGTCCTAGTACAACGTTGGTAGAGGAATAGGAAGACCACATTAGAGATGTTCTCACAGTCTCCAAAGGTATGACCATTTTTTCTTATGATGAATGGATATTATATTCAAGTTGTCCTATTCATATTTGCTCCAGGAAAGAAAATTTTGATACTGAAAGTTCAGTAATGATCTGAGAGGGGGGGTGAATAGGATAAATTCAATTTTTTAATTCCCTTCTTATTAATTTACTTAATCTTGTTTGATTTCAGCATAAGTAAATTAATTATCTATGAACTAATCTGATAATAGCTTAAAATTATACTATTTTTATAGTTTGAGTAGGCATATTATCACATCTATTTTGCATTTACTTATGCATTTTACACATAGATATATGAGATTTCTCAATATTTATTCTTATGCTTAAAATAGTGTATTAATGCATATC
>JAOXJP010021927.1:0-17246 GCA_025762735.1 Platanus orientalis | reverse complement strand
AAAAGGAAGACGTCATCACCCCTAGGCCACTTGGACCCAAGGTAAGCCTAAACCTGAGTTTTATTCACTCTCTCATTGATCATATGTCAAATTTACATACTTTTATGCCGTGTAATTCATGTTAGATCACTGCTCCAATCCGGGTTACATAGTAGAGGCTTAACAACCACTACTTGCCTTCATTTTTTACCTATTTCCATGATGATTTTCTTGTGATTTTTGTAGAGGGATACTTCAGCCCAAATTTGTCTATGTTAGACTAGACATATGTGTCACATACTTGATTCAATTCAATGATTTTAGGAGTTTTGGAAGGCCTTGAGATGGCCCTTTAAATAGACCCCAAAAATTAGGTCTTTTGAGACCTAATTTAGTGAATATTTTGTGATTTTAGTTTGAATTTTCTATGCATCATATGAAGATAAAAATTTTATATGATGTTCATTTATATGTTTCCTGCTAACATGCTTAATTTTGTAATTTTTTCAAAATCCTAAGGGTTCCAAAATCGAGAAATCCATCAGCTGGATTTTCTCCTAGTAAGTAACACCTGATTTTTAGGGAATTAAAATCAGGCATTGAACAAACAGGTGTCAAGAGAAAAATCAGGAGTTGAGATCTGGGACCCACCCCAGGGAGCCCTGATTCTTCTCTAGCCTTGTCCCATGGAAAATATAGCACCTGAAGTTCAATCATGTGCCTGTGCACCTCTATGGGCCCTTATTTCTGTCCCAACACCTGAATTTAATTTCAGGTGTTGGATGAAAATTCAGGTGTTGGAGTGAATTTCAAGCATTAAGCCTGGGTTAAAAACCATGTTTTTCAAAATTTAATCAAGTGTGTGTGTGCCCTAGGTGTAGTAAAATGACCGAGGAGAAACCCTACCCCTCTAGGCCCCACTTTTGTGGCCCAAAAGCCTAATTTGGTTGCTGATTTTAACACCCAACGCCTAAATTTCCCTTGAATTAAAATTCAGGCGTTGAAAATTTAGGCGTCAGACCAAAATACAGGCGTTAGACCTGTAACAGATGATCATGTGACTTACTTTGAGAGATCTTATCTCCACGTGGCTTGCATCTAGGACCCCTAGGGTTACACAATGCAACCCAAAGAAACTTTTCTTAACCTAAACCACAGGTCCCACAGTGCTGGGATCCACCAAAGCATCCCAAAAGATTGCATAAAGGTGCTGATCTGATTAGCTTCCTCAATGCCAGGTTTTCACCTTGAATTAAAATTCAGGCATTGAAAAATCAGGCGTTGAGATAAAAAAAACAGGTGTTAAGCTTGTAAGACAAAAAAAAAAAAAATTTCTTTCCTTTTTTCTCCCTTCTATTAGGGTTAATACCTAACCCTAAGGAATCAACCAGTGAACCATTTAGAGGAGTCTATCATCCCTCTAAAGACCTAACCCATGCGGGGTCTCCTACAATTAGAATATGACAAATATAGAACAGTTTCTGGACTGTTCATAAGCCAACGCCTGATTTTTACCTTGAATTAAATTTAGGCGTTGAAAAATCAGGCGCTAAGCCTGAGAAAAATCCAGCAAGCTTCAAATTCAACATTAACAAAGCATGAACATTAACAAAAGACTAAAACTTATATGAATGAGAGAAGCAGCCCTAAAAAGGCGGGTATTTGGGGTGCCTAACACCTTCCCCAAGTGCAACCAAACAACTTATCCTAAATCTTAGGAACACAAACCAATAATAGGAGTCAAACTCAATAGATAGCTTATTGATGATGGAAATATGCTCACAATTACTACATTTTTCTAGACAAACATTCAAGAGGGAATGTCGACTACAACAAAAAGGGTTTCTACAACATTTAAAAAATGTCTTTAAAAATCTTGGACGATGTTTTTAAAACATCGTAAATCGAGACATCGTAAAAAGTTCTTTACTTTTTATGGTGTTTAAAAAATGTCAAAAAAGATGACTTTTTACGACATTTTTAAAACACCGTAAAAGATGACTTTTTAAGACATTTTTTTAAAACGCCGTAAAAAGATGATTTTTTACAATGTTCTTTACTTACAAGAATGTTTTGGCTAGGGCTTGTGAACCGTTGGACCACCGACCAGATTGTATCGATGGGAGCATTTATGTGTTGAGCCAATAATGATGAGCATTGGTTGGGACTCATGTGGTACATGTGGAAAATTTTAATGACCAACTTTTGCTTCTTAAACTCGTTATGAGTTAACTCAGGTGGAATCGTTGTGTGATGAGTTGTTGTTGTTTCTTCCATCTCTTCTTTCTCTGCCATTGATGTCTCCCCTCCTTTCTCCATTACAACAATCTTAAGAGAGAGAGAGAGAGAGAGAGAGAGAATTGATTAATTTTTAGGTATAAATAAGGTGGTTTCTGCCTCTTGGTTACAGGATGGGCCTTTTGGCTTTTAACGAAATAAGGTGGAATTTTCCTCTTGGTTGATCCCAGGAGCTTAGTACAAAAAAAAGGTGGGAAATAAGGTGAAGGTGTTTGTAACCTTCTTTCTCTCTTTTAACCAAATAGGGTGGAAAATGCCTCTTGGTTCTTTCTCTGCTATTGACGTCTCCCCTCCTTTCTCCATTATAACAATCTTGAGAGAGAGAGAGAGAGAGAGAGAGAGAGAGAGACCCACTTAGAGAATTGATAAATTTAGAGGTATTTAAGGTGGGAACTAAGGTGGTTTCTGCCTCTTGTCGAGTTTAGGTATAGTAATATGTTACATACCAATCATAAAAGATAAAATGACATGAAATGTGTAAACGAAGGCCTTGAACTAGCTTAACATTCTTTCTTTCATAAACGTGACATTCTTTTCTCCTTAAATCACAACATATTTTGGTAAAATTGCACCAGACCACCTTATTGCATAGGAATATTTGTTGATGCATGGGCATCATTTATCAATTAATGTACAAGTATGAAAGACTCAAGCTTGAAGACCAAGACTCAAGATGGGTTCCAACACCCAAAAGCTAAATGCATGCATGTAGCACATTAGGTTACATTTAGAGTGGACCAAAATATATTTTTACATATGTAGGAATAACCCCAAAAAGACCCAAGTCCATTGGGACTTGAATGGCATTACAATAGGAAGAACAAAATTTTTCCTGTGTGTAATCGATCACAAAGCCCATATATAGGCTTAAGAAGATCTGCTTTCATGGGGTTGAAACCCGAAGAATTACTGACAACTATTACCAAATCATTCCAATTAAATGGTAAAGATGAGAGAATCAACAAGGCCCTAACCTCACTATCGAAATTGGTTTTTATCGAGGTTAATTGGTTGATAACTGTATTGAACTTGTTTATGTGTTCAGTTAGAGGTCCGCCTTCTGCCATTTTCATATTAAACAATTTCTTCTTCAAAAAAACTTTGTTGGAAGCCAATGATTTTTCGTACATTTGACAAAGGACAGACATCAAGTATTCTATGGTTTTCTCATTAGAAATATTAAAAGTTATTAATAAAGATAAGAAAAGACGAATCGTATCTAGGACTTTATGATCAAGTACTTCCCAGTCTGGATTTATCATCATTATTGGATTTTTGCTCTTTCTTCCAAGGGGTTGATAGAGATTCTTCTGGTAGAGATAATCATCTATCTGCATTTTTTAGAAAGTGAAGTTTATACCGTTGAATTTTTCAGCACTGAACCATAGATTCCTCCATTGTTGCTGTTGCCGCCATTGCTCTCACTCGAGACAAACATCGCTCTGATACCAGTTGTTAGAATCATTTTTCCTTCTTCTAGATGCTAACATAAAACAAACTTCATACATTACAGATGGCATTAAGCAACAAAAGGAAGACTTGTGATGGGGGTATTTGGGTGCATTGCACCAAAGCTGTTGCTGTGGTGAGAAAGCTGCAACCTGAACTATAATGTAAAGAGTTGTAGAACAATAAAAGATGCATTGAGCCATATATAATGAGACAGATTTCTACATTCAAACTTATATTTTATATGTACACACCACAACCGAAACATTGTAAGTTCAAAAACATAGAGACTTCCACTTTGTTTCTTGGTAAAAGAAAAACTTTATTACTAAATGGCAACGAGACCAGAAGTCTTAGCATTTACACCGATATTGCTTTGTAAAGCTACCTTAGCTAGATTGTGTGCTTCGATTGGCATCTCTACAACCATATTTGAATACTATTTGTTCAAATATGTGAGAAGTTCTATGAAATACATGTAATGTGTTCTTAATCTTTGAAGGCCAAGCTTGTGTTGAGTTATTCGGATAATGAATAACATTAGATGCATAATTCTTAATAAAGAGCTTTTTGGCTCCTATGTCTTTTCCCAATTTGAGTCCGAGTAAAACGCTTTAGCGTCAACCAATTCTACTTCCACTAGTGAAACCTGTTGAATTCTTGACCCTTGAACTAATCTGTCTTTATCCCTGGGTATAGCTTCCATTCCAATTCTATTCTATTCTGTTAATGACAAAACCATGCTTGGAATTTCTACAATGATTTCCTTGTCCCCACCGAATAAGGGATTCATATCCTTGGTCCACAATTTTGGTGCTCCACTGGTACTCCAAGACACAAAAGAGTTGGGGCCTATACATTTTTTTAGAAGTCTCCTTGCTTAAAAAATAAATAAAAATTGTATGGGTCTCACCTCCTTTGTGTCTTGGAGTACCAGTAGAACACCAAAATTGTGGACAAGAGGATACGTCTCGCCAAATAAGACCTTTAGGAAGTCAATTAAGGGTTCATTGATTTTTTGAGATGGCATTGATTTATTTAGGAGAGATGACAAAGTGTTAAGTATATAATTTTCAATGTCCATTAATGTGCTGCATCATCAGCATCATGGACTGCAGAAGATTTTAGTTGCTTCATTTATTTAAAAGCTCTCCAAAATTACAAGAACTTTAAATTTGAGTGCGCTAACTTGGGATACAATTCTTTTTTTGGAGTATCCCTATCATTTTTAATCTTATTTATTTATTTATTTTCATTTGAATACTCCAAGCGTAGAGTGGTAGAGAATCCAGTGCTAACCCTGTTGAGAGCTTACAAAAGCATACGATCAGTTGGAGTTCACTTTCAACCAACCTCGAGAAATAAATATTAGTGAACTGCTGGGTGTGGGATTTGGATTGGAATTAATTCACAAAATTTTGTATTTAGTTAACTAAGTATTGACATTGTGCTGGCGAAGGGCACTCTTACTCGTTAACAACATTTTGAGTCAAAACCAGGTGCAAAAGATGGTAAAAGTAGTTTAGTCCTGCTTGAATACATATCAGATTGTGCTGTGCTAAAAAGGGTATTGAATATGTTTTAATACTACTTGTGCTTAGTACGTGGAGCCTGTTTGGAAATAGCGTACCAAGTACAAATTCCTAGCACAAAGCAAAAAGGAACTTTTTTGGACCGGCCGGGGAAGAGGAGTGATGAGGAAGGGGAGTTGAGAAGGAGGTTTATCCCCCTCCCCCTCTTGCAAATTCTGTTTCCCCTGTTGAAAATGTGGAAACAAGTTGTATGGTACCATAACACGATTCTTTTGGTGCCATGAAAAAGCCATATGAGCATAAGTTATGCCATGGAACAACTCCTAAAAATGTTTTCAAACATACTTGAAATGTGGTTGGTGCGACTTGAACATACTTTGACGCATTCTAGACATTTATTCAAACAAGATCTTAAATGATGGCCTGGTTAATTTGTTGACCCGTACTTCCTAAACAGGAAACCAGAGCTGCTGGCTGATTTGGGCAATTTCTTAAATAAAGCAATTAACCATCTCTCCTAAAACCCTAAGGTAGCATGAGTTAATATACTTAATGTATTTTAACACTCTCCTTCAGGTACCATTTAAATAAAACAATTACCCGTCTCTCCTAAAACCCTAAGGTTGTGGAGGGAGTTTAGAGTTAATATATTTATTATATTCTAACACAAAAGAGCCTATCCTCATCGTAAGAGAGATATGCTTAAGTACCCTGAACCATGGGTTGGAGGGAGGATCTACTTGATTGTGCTGAGAATAAAACGGTACAGTTAAACCAGAGACTTTAGGATGATGCTTCCTCCTCTAATAAGACTGTACCGAATCATGATTCTCCAAACAATATCCCCACACCAGCCTTATTCATCAAAAAAAAAAAAAAATCCCCACACCAGCCTCTGAATTTATTACTACTGCCTCCAAGAGAAATGTTTGCAGTATCACCTCTCCAAGAGAAAGTTGTAGCTTCAAGACTCACTAGCAGTGAAGTGATTGTATTGACGTATGCAACATTGCCTATGATGTAACAGTATGTCCAAGTGGCCCTACCCAAAAAATAAAAACACTTCCATATCTAATAGTACGAAAGTGGGGAAAATCATTCTAGGGTATTTTTGTAAATACATTGATGGCTTCCATTGCAATCAGAACACCCAATGTATTTAATATAATACCCTTTTTTTTGGTAAATTATTTACCATGATACCTCTATAGGGCTGGGATTATATACTTTTCCTGATGTATTAGGATGACATCAGGGGACTGAATATCAGTAACTAAAAGTGACTTTCACTTTTTGGGGGGTGCTTATCACTTTTCAGCATTGATGTGTTCACCCCCTAATGCCATCCTAATACATCAGGAAAATCAGATTTCCATACAATCTTTTCCGCTGGGCGGGGGTGATCAGCTGCTAGCTGCTGTATCAAATATTGCTGCAATTTTTTAGTACCAACAAAAGTGCCGCATGTTAAAAGATTAAGAAACAAAAAGGAAAAGGAGATTCTGTCCAGGATTCGGTGTCCAGCACACTAAACTAAAGAAGGTCATATGGAATAAAATGGGTGGGTGATACATTTTTATCAATATGGAATATGCATTTTATCCTATATGACGTCCCCATGGTGTTCTGGACACCAAATCCTGGACAGAACATCAGACCCTTTAGTTACTTTTCTATTAACGTTACAAAAAGTGACACCAAAATTTGCTACAGGAGTTTTTGTCTCACTCTGTGAAGCGAGTCCGACAACGTGCGGGCCCGAGTTGTCCCTACCAACAATACTAAAATGAATAAAAAATGCATGACTTGGCCAAGGCAGCAATCATTCTTCTCTCTCTCTCTCTCTCTCGTTCACGAAACCCAACAATGGCCGCTCCGGCAGCGGCGTCGTCAGCTGCCGCAAGTGTGATGCTGTCGACAAACGAGAAGAAAACCATCGGGGTTGACATCTACCGTCCCCTCCGCCAATTTATCGCCTTCCATTACTCTGAAAGTCAAGCTCTGAACCTCGAGGACGATCTCCTAGCTGTCAAACAAATGAGGTTGGATCTCGAACGCCCCCCCGCCGACTCTCTTGACGTTCGCCGTGATCTCCTCCAGAACTACTACAAAGTCCTCTGCATCATTGAGTCCCGGTTTCCGATCTCCCCCGGTAAGGATCACATCAATTCTATCACCTTCACCTGGTACGATGCCTTCAAACAGAGGTACAAGGCCTCGCAACACAGCATTCACTTGGAGAAGGCTTCTGTTCTCTTCAATCTCGGTGCGGTCCACAGCCAGATTGCCCTCTCCGCCGATCGATCTTCCGCTAGTGGTCACTTGCAGGCCTCTCGTTCCTTTATGGCTTCAGCCGGAGTGTTTGCGTTTCTCAGGGACAACGCGTCCGAGAAAGCTTCGATCGGGCAATCGACGCCAGATATCTCCGCTGATTGTGCTGGGATGCTCGAGAGACTCATGCTCGCTCAAGCACAGGAGTGCGTCTTCGAGAAGGTCATCGCGGAAGGCAAATCATCTGGTCTTTGCGCCAAGATTTCTAGGCAGGTCAGCCAATAACACTCGTATTCTTCCGTGGATGTTAAATTTAATTATCGATCTGTGGGTTGAATTGAAATTAAACACTCTCAAAATACTCGTGTAATTATTTGCCTTCAAGTCAAGTGACAACTAAAACAGATGTTAGTTCCTGTAAATTGATGATAATCAAAATTTTCTTTAGCTGAATTTCACTATAAAGTGATTTTCAAGGGAATCAAATTCACAAGTTTCTTATACTGTCTAATTTTTCTCTGAATTGGATCGATTATATGGCGAGTGAATACAGGTTGGACTATATTACGAGGAAGCATTTGCAGCATTAAACGTTGCTCCTCTCAACCAGCATATCGACCGGACTTGGATATCACATGTACAGATAAAAGCAGCTCTGTTCTATGCGGAGGCTTGCTACCGGTATGGTTTGGAATTGCATGAGAAAGAAGAGATTGCGGAGGAAATTGCACGGTTGAAGAGTGGGATTACAGCGCTGGCTGATGCAAAGAAATCAACGAAAGGAGTTGCAACACAACTTCTAGATGCAGTTACTAGGTTAGAAGCTAACCTCAACAGCAATCTAGAGAGGGCTGTGAAGGATAATGACCGAGTTTATCTGATGAGGGTTCCCGAGGCCAATACCTTACCTCCCATTCCAGCCGTATCACTGGTTAGGTCTGTTGCAATAAATGACCTCTTGGATGCGAGCAAAGAGAAGATGTTTGCGAGTCTTGTGCCCGACAGCAGTGGAAAGGCTCTTTCTAGGTATACTGAAATGGTCGATGACATCATTCGGATGCAGACTGAGAAATTGCAACAAGGGAGCGAGATAGCTCAAGTGAGGCTGAAGGAAATGAACCTTCCTGGTTCTATTCTTGCATTGGAAGGGAATTTTACTCTACCAATGGATCTTAGAGAAGACATAGAAGCAGTGCAGAACACTGGGGGTCCCTCTAGTTTGGAAGCTGAGTTGCAGAAACTTAAAGATTTGAGAAGTGTGGACCAAGAATTGCTGGGCCAGATTGAAGAGCTGTTGCAGAAAGAAGCAAGAGAAGATGCTCAGTTTCGAAGTCAATTTGGGACACGGTGGACCAGACCTCAGTCCAGCACTCTAACAAAGAACTTACAGGATAGGCTGAACACATATGCTGCTAACATGAAGCAAGCTGCAGAAAGTGATTCGCGGATTGAACGTGCCATGAGAAATCATTCAGCTCTTATGTCATTCCTTGACCAACGACCGGTATGTTTAACTATCCTTATGCAGTTCCTTGTAAAAGTAGGGTATTGAATCTTGTGATGATTGGCCATTGGCTTCTGTGGTTTTTTCGTCTTTCCAACACTGTTGAAGAATGATATTAAGTAACTCTTATACAATTATGGTTTAATAGAATGGTGCCCCTGTGTTATCTGGAATGTAAGTGACAAGCTGATGATTGCAACTGCTTTCCGTTCAATTGTGTGACAAATTCATTCCTAAAATGGAACCTAGCTTTAGCTCAACCCATGGCCACAAGGGTTAGTCCTAAGTCCTGCTTGCCAAGTATTCAAGTTCATAATATAATCAACTACACATTTACTCCCATATGCTTTCCTTTTATTGTGTCTTTAGGATTTCAGGATTGATCAATGAGAAAGTGCAGCCACATTTGTAATGTAGGCCATGAAATATGTATACAGTTCATGCTGTTCAAATGCGGTGAGAACCTTAGGCCATTGAAATATTGTGAAAGTCACAGTCTACCAACAGTAACGTGTTACTTTGGTTTGGGTCTTGTTGTTTGGTTAGAGGGCAAGTTTATGTAGTTCTGTGTGGGGAGATGTTTCTGGGGTTTGTGATACTGTCCTGCTTCTTGTTTTTTATTACTTCAAATCATGTACTGATATTGGACTGGGATGGGCTATGATGGAAGTAAGTCATGTGTTTGTTTTTCTCTTTCCTCTTTCTGTTTTTGTCTTCCTCTTGGGTTCTTCTCGAGTTCCTCTTTAGGGGCTGTATTGTTCTCCTCAGTCTTGTACATATCTATTTCATTTGTTACCAATCCCCACCCCCTAAAAAAAGATAAAAAATGCTACCTCTGATAAATCATGCACACTTTTGATTGTAAATAAATATCCAGTAAACCATGCCAATAATAAGCCAAAAACCAAATAATTGTTTTGAATGATTTGAGTCCAAAACCCAGACTTAGTGAACAAAATGAAAGTTGTCCAGTTGTACTTGGTTTAGACTTAAGAGAGGAATCAGAACTGATTACA
Organism: Platanus orientalis; assembly: GCA_025762735.1. NCBI lineage: Eukaryota > Viridiplantae > Streptophyta > Magnoliopsida > Proteales > Platanaceae > Platanus > Platanus orientalis. The sequence goes on along the minus strand of JAOXJP010021927.1, from coordinate 7,197 downwards.
CACGCTAGTGCTTTCCTTATAAGCAAATGCCCAAGTAATTCCTTGGTGCAAAGATAAAAATACCTTTAACTTCTAAATTAATTGTTATTCTCAGTCCTGCATATAATTATTGCCAGTAAGTCTCATTTGACCTCAAGAAAGGCCTACTATACCTCCTCTCCTAAGAATAACGTAACCTTTTTAGAAATTACCTTTAAATTAGACTCCAAAATTTAACTTTAACGGATACCATTTTTCTCTTCGAGCGAGTGCCCAGGAGTTGGAACCCCCTCCTTACTTGCATCATATTCCAAAGTTAAAATACTCATCAGTTCACATCCAACCTTGCACCTTGGCCTTGCCTTTTGGATTTATCTACTTGCAAACGCAAGCTTTAAAGTTTCGTCTCTGTCCCCATGGGAAATGTTTGATGGAAACTATGAAAACCTAATGGAAACATCCTAAAAATCATTAGATCTAAGGAACATTATAGAAATGTTGAAAATTTTGTATAGAACTTCAGGAAATGATAGAATAAGCACTAGTACACACCTAGGAATCATTATATAAACAAAACAATCATCTTGGTTGTTGTTGGTGTAGGAGAATACAAATGATGTATAGAAGTATAAGGGTATAGTGTATACAAGGGTATTTCAGTTTTGTGTGTGTACATATACACCATACCGTATATCATTGTATACCAAATATAAATACTAGATACATTGGTGACTTGGTGTGAGACATTACACTCTCTCACATCTCTCTTATGTATTCATTTTCTTCTTCTTTTTCTACATACAAACCCTCACCCTAATCCTTCACCACCTCATCAACTAACTTAGTATTAGAGCTTCAGAGAATGATCTAGACACCTCAAAGCAAGCAGGAGGAGGAAGAAGACATGTTGACAAAAACAGGCTGTATGGCTAACGTCAGCAGTCCGTATGTCCAGTGTACCTGGCCATGTAAGATGATCTCAATTTCTGATAGAGGGTGATTCTAGATGTTTTTTGAGCATAATGTCAAGGTCATTTGAAGCTGTTTGAGGTAGCTACTGATTTTTTTTTCTTTTCGTATTTTCGATCGTTCGCCTAGTTTTTGAGAAATTGTTGATGCATGTGAGATAGTATTTTATTTTATTTTTATAAATTTTTATGAGAAAGATCATTTGATCCTAGTCCCCTGCATATTTGTGAAACTATACCTCAGGTAATTTGGAGCTGTATTGAGATCATGGTGTCGATTTCTTAGACCCACTGTTTCTGTCCCTTTTGTATTTAAACTTTTTGGTGGTTTTTTGGATATGGATGCACTGCTATGTTGTTGGTTGTGTTGATTCATGACTGTTGTCTGTGTTTTGGAGTTGATTCAGTGTGAAACCCCTCATGTGTGTGGCCGCAAAGGCTTATAATTGTGTGCAGCCTACTCTAGACTGTTGTAGCCTTGGTTTTTTGGTTCTACGAACTGTGTGGTCCATTGTGGAAGTAATATATTACAGTGGTAGCTGTTCTTCTTGCTTGATTGAAGGCTGATTCTGGTAATAAGGACTATTTAGTCCATTGTGCAAGTGGTTTGCTGCATTGGTAGTTGGTCTTCTTTGATTGAAGGCTGTTTGATCATGGTTTTAAAATTCGGATTGGGGACTTGGATCGTTCGGGGCCGATCCCAATCATGGATCGTTCCAGATGTGATGATCACAATTTGAAACCGATGCTCCTTTATAAAATTCTGGAAAATGCCAATAAATTCTTAAATAATACTAGAAGGGTTTCTATGAACAAAATTAGGTGAAAACTATAATTGCAAGTATGTTTAGTGTATCATACATGTATAAACACTATTACGAGGCTTTTATAAGTTCAAGATTGTACTTTATTCAATCAAACATTTACATCTAATGCATAAAAACAAAACTATATACGATATCATTTAAATAATGATAAAAAAATACATTAAGGCAGGGTTCAATTTTTCACATGTGTGCCATGGTGGATCAGGGGCAGGATATCATCCCCATCTTGTTGATACACTCCATTTTCAAAACAGAATGCTTTAAATCCTCATTTGAAGCACAAGTCATTTTTTTTAATACTTCAATTCAATAGATTTAGCATCTATTGATGTTGATCTACTGACTTATTAAAGAAACAAGAAATTTGAGATTAATGAAAAAGCGCACCTTTTTCTTGATCCAGGGAATGCAAATTGGTCTTTAGATCCATCGATTTCTCGCCTAAATCTCATATTTGATTTCACAAATTCAGTATATCTTGGCAAGAAATGAAGTCAAATAGTGCTAGGAGGAATAAATGCTTGATTTTGAGTAGTTTGGGATCCAGAACTATCCGAACGATCTAGGATCGATCCCTTGTGGATCGTGATCCATAGGTTAGGATTGAATTGCCCTAGAATGATCTCGCGTCAGATCAAACGATTCGATTTGGGATCGTCCGAGTTTTAAAAATCGAAGAAACAAGATTGTATATACCTGGAATGTATGTATACATTGTTATAGTCGATCTCGTCACAACTTGGTTTGCAATAGCCAAATGTTGAGGGTGTGCAATGCCCAAAGTGGTCTGTGGATCGTGCCTCGGAGGCAAGGCAAGTTAGGCTGATTTTGAGAATATTCAATGCTTAAATTCAGGTAGGGTGTTGGTAGAGCTGTGTTTAGAGGGGTTTGAAGTCGTAAGTAGCTTATTAGTCAATGCAATATATTGCTTGGAGAGTCAATTATGGGTCCAAGAGTGGGCTTTTGTGCACAATGGCACTAAGAGTGCCATAGAGACCAATATGAGTTGAAGAGTAAAGCAGTGTACAATGTTTCTAGAGCTGAGTTTAATGTGATACTTGGTGCAGCAGCTCATGATATGGCTATAGCCCACAGCCCCCCACACAAATAAAAGGTACAACAACCATCATTTTTTATGTTGTAGCCCATCTTAGCCTTGCACCTAAATAGCTCTACCAAATTATCTTAACCAACAGCCAATCAGCCAACCCATGATCCATTTACCTATGATCCATTACCTATTACTTGGACCTATGACCCATTTACTCATGATCCATTTACCCATGACCCATAACCCATTTACCAATGAACCAACTATCCATTTACCCAACCCATTCAACAAGTCAAGGACCTTCCACCTTCTCATTTAATCCATGTAATGTTTATTTAGAGAGAATGAGTATAATTAATATGTTTTGCTGATTCCCTAAAGTTTAGTTGTAGAATGTAGGAGTATTTAATCTATTTTGATGATTTCTAAGTATTTAGTTCTAGGAAGTGGAAGTATTAATGTACTTTCTATTTTCTTAGTGTTCAATTATGGGAAGTGTGAACATTTAATGTGTTTAGCTTTGATACCAATTTGTTGCAACACAAAATGGTCAGCAAGTACCATAAAGGCAACTCCAATATAAAACTCAAAGGGGGCTGCGAGAGGCAATGTTGGAGCACCAAAACAAGGGTTACATGTGCTGATTGGAACAAGAGAAAATAAGAGATATAAAGAGAATAAAAGATTCCGGAAATCACTCAACAGGGCAAGGAGGGGTTGGAATCACTCACAGCATGAGGGGGACTCACTCAACCCACATATGAGAGAAGCTCTCATGCACATAATAATGGCTGAAAAAATGGCAATCCAAAAGTCTTGTTCTCATTTCTTTTCTTTAGAGAATATAGAAAACATGGCAACAACTCTTCTACAAGACCCATTATCATGTGAAAGCATAAGTACATAGAAAAACATCAAAATGTAATAATAGGCCCACTTTCTCTACATGAAATACTAAATAACATTTAAGGGGTAGTTGGAAAGTTTGACTTGCTATCTTGGTATTATAGGTGGATCATGGGTAAATGGGTCATGGATCATGGATTGGCTGATTGGGCATTGGGTTAAGGTAACTTGGATGGGCTGTTTGGTTGCTAGGTTTGCTTAGGCTATTTGGGAACTATTTTAAGGTTGATGGGCCATAAAAAAGGAATGTTGTTGGTGTATCTCCAGATCAAGTTCAGAAGCCAAATATAGAGCCATGGCTACAACAGCTAGTGAGATTGTATGACTTAGGGCCTTACTTAATAGTATGGGAGTTCTTCTAAAAATGCTCTTGGGATTAGGATTCTAAGAGTTTTATACCGCTTGTACGACGCATCCTTTTGTATTTACTCATGTCGTAGAGTCCCTCTGATGAGCAATCAGAGGTGGCGATGTCATTACCTTTTAATGCATTATCCTCTGGGTATTGGCTATTGCATCACACGATAATTGGTGCAATTTTTATTAGGGGTGACAATTCGTATAGGCGGGTTGGGTTCGTGTCGTGTCGATATAAGGGTATACAACTATATGGCTCAACCTGAACTTAACCCATTTAATCGTGTCAAAGTGGATCGACCTGCTTTGACCCGAAACACCTTTACAGTCATCCTTGACTCGCTTATTTCGTATTGGGTTAGTGTTGGGTTCGCCGGTTATGTGGTAATTTGTGTTTGCGGGTCAGATTCATGTTGTATCAAGTTAAGGGTATACGACTATATGGGTCAACCTGAACTCGACCCATTTATTAATCTTGTCAAAGTGGGTTGACCCGCTTTGACCTGAAACACGTTTAGGCTCAGCCCGTGTCGGGTTCACGGGTAATGTCAAACATTGCACCCCTAATTTTGAATAAGCCCCTTGTTTTTGTAGATAGGCACCACAATACTTTTCCTCCACTTATCCGACATTTTTTTAGTTCTATTGATCTTGTTAAATAGGTTAATTAACCACGATAAGCTATTATCTTCCATACATTTCCAAACCTCAATTGGGATACCATCTGGTCCTAATGCCTTTCCTATCTTCACCTAACTTCCGACACTCAAATTCTACGAAGATAATTATGCTCTCTGATCTCTACTCTGTCGATTCCTAAACTGACATTCCCTAAAATAAAAGAGAGGATATTCTCTCCATTTTTTTTCCATTCAGTTCTATTTCTTTTTTTCTTTCTTCTTCCTCTTTCTAAATTCAAGCCCTAATACCCTTAATTTTACATTTCCTACTAGGTATCAAAGCAAGAAATTGTTGGAAACAAGTTTTTTTTCCTGAATTCCGAGTGCTGACATCAGCATTCTGTACTGCTGACCTCAGCCTGTTGTATGGACAGCTACAGTGGTGAAACGAGGAAATCCTAGATCTTATTGAAGTTCAATCAAAGGTAGATTCTGAGAAATTTTCCCGAATTTTTTGCCTAATCATGTTATGTTTTGAAGGCTTTTTTTTAATTGAAATTTTTTAAAAACAAATCTCAGATGATTTGAAGATGCATCATTGTTAGTGATTTCTTCCTCTGATTTGTTAGTTGATTTAGTTCATTTATCAAATTAGTGATTTAATGGAAGAAATCTCATTCAATTTAGTGAAGAATTAAGAATTCTATGATGATTCTACTCTTCTAGTATTTCCACCCAGATTTTCTTTTGATTTTGTGTAAAATCAAAGATGATCAGGGGTTTGATCGGGATACTACTGGTGTTGCTGTGTATTGCAATCAGTTATGATCATTGGTGACATATTTTGAAGAAGATTTGGTAATATTTGTGGCTTGTTTTTGAGTGAAATCAGTTGTTGACATCACATATCCCATGTTTTGAAATTATTTGTTTACTGTGAGTTGTACACCTCAAGTTCTCAGTGAATGTGAGCTGTGTGGCTCTATTCACTTGTTGAAGTACTTACTGCTATGTGTTTGTGGATTTGTGTAGACTGGTGTTGCAGGTGTGAAGCTCAAAGCTGCTGAATTTTAAAAAATGCAGTAATTTCATGTTCATCTCAGTTCAAGTTTGTGTTTGATTGTGAAGAACAAGGCTGTGTATGTTCAGTGTAGTTTTGAAAGATTTGTGTTGGTTTGTTTGAAGAGTATTTCTGTGTTGGCAGGGTTTCAAAAGGTTGTAAAATCCTTAAGTGGCTTGTTGAGGTTCTTTCGAAGAATTGCCTCATGGTGAAGAGAATCATGCCGTGGTTACTCACAATTTGGTTATATTTCGAATTGATCAGCCTTGTTTGGGATTGGTACCACAAGTGTGGGTGTACTGATTTCAACCTGATGTCTGCTAGTGCTGTTGATTGTGTGGATTGTAGTAAAGTGGCGATGGCAGTGTGCGTCAAGGACTGTTATTGGTGGTTTCTGTACAGTAGATGAGGATTGTTCAATGTGCATTCATTTACTAAAGTGTGTTTTTAGCTCCATTTTGTAAGAAGAAAAGGCTGCGTAGCTCTAAGTTTATTGGCTGTATTGTCTTGAAAAAACTAGTTATGGTGATTTGAAAAATTGGTAGTGCAGTTTTATATGCTAAGTCATGTCAGCCTTTAGCCAGTCCGTTGCTCAAGAAGAGATAACATCAAGACTCCTGGTACAATTAAAGCTAGTCAGTTTCTCATCCTCTGCTTGTTTTGGTACCTTAGCTAGTGTTTCACCTCTTGAATCATTTATTCAGGTGCTACATTGTATGACTGGTTCATCTTCCTCATATTCCTCATATAATGTATGCTCTAGGATAGACAAAGTACAAAAGCAGATTGAGTCATTCTCTTTAGTGGCTTATAAAGGTCTGTCTCATCTACTACTCATCTTTCTTCTGTACTTCATTTTCCAAACTTTCCATTGAATTTGTTATTTGTTAGCTAACTCACTAAGGCTTTGAATTGGAGTGTTATTTCTTTCCATCTCACTATAATTTACAGGACTTGGTGATGCGGATATTGTGAAGAGGCTTTATCCAAGGGCTTTCTCTCTTCCCTTTTTTATTCCTCTTTTCCTAACTGGCAGCAAATGGACCCTATCTCGGCAAAATGTTATTTATTCCTCTCAGAGGATTCAAGAGTTATGTTGCCTTTTTCAAAAGAGGAGATAAAGAGGGCAGCCTTTGATCTAAGTAAATTGAAGGCTCCTGGCCCTGATGGATTCCAAGCCAGTTTTTTCAAAGAATATTGGGATATTATTGGGGATGATGTTCCTTGAATTCTTTAATCAAAGCAGTTCTTTATTTAGGGTTACCCTCTTCTATTGGTAGAAATAAGTCTGCATTATTCTCGTTCATTGAAGAGAAGGTGAGGACCAGAATCCAATGATGGAAATCTAGACTTTTGAATCAAGCCAATGATGCGGACAACACAAAGAGACTTATGTATGTGCCGCCCCACAAGAGGGCTAGATTTAAGT
>JAOXJP010021916.1:0-17247 GCA_025762735.1 Platanus orientalis | reverse complement strand
CTTTGTTATATAAAATTTGTTTACAAAATGACTAATTTAAGATGAATTATGACATGTTTGATAGTCATTTGTCTAAACAAAAATGACTAGTAACCCTTTGTATATTATTTTAATTTATTTGTACATGACTTAAAAGCTTTATATAGTAATTTTAGTCCAGAGTGTGTAATCTTGCTTAACATAGATTGAAATTTTCATAATATTTCAAAGCATTCTAATGAAATTTCCATTAATCTTCATGACGAATAATTCATCAAAATCGAAATTTTGAACCTTGGATAGGTCTAGAGTTCAAACTTACATTTCAATATTATTTTCTTTTTAGTTCATGGGCTGCCTTGAAGCCCAGTCAATTAATGAGTGCAAGACCCAAACCCTGGCCCATGCCCACCCCTAGGCCTCGGGGCTGTCATATGAAATAAAATGCATATTCCATATTCAAAAAATGGATCACTCACCCATTTTATTCTATATGACATCCCTTGGTGTCATGGACACCAAATCCTGGACAGAACATCCTTTCCCTATGGATAAAAGGGGAAGGATGTTAGGGAAAGGATGTTCTGCGTTTTGGTGTCTAGGGCACCAGAGGACTTCATTTGGAATAAAATGAGTGGGTGATGCATTTTTCAAAATGGAATCTGTATTTTATTTTATATGACGGCCCATGGTGTCCTGGATATCATCCTGGACAGAAGAATATCCTTTCCTAGATAGACTTCCTGTTGAAAGCAACTTTAGGACGGAGAAGATTAGATTCATATTGATGCATCAGAATGGTGTCAGGGAGTGGACACATCAGCGCTGAAAAGGTACAAGCGCCCCCCCAAAAAGTGTAAGTAAAGGATGGAAAGGAATGAAAGCTTAGCACTTGGAGACGGGAAAAGATTAGGTGCAAATGAATTTCGTGAGATTGGTGCAAGCGGCATCAGGGTGTTGACACATCAGTGCCAAAAAGTGATAAGCACCCCTCAAAGTGCAAATCACTATCCAATGCTGGTGCATCAGCCCCCTTAGTGCTGTTTGCACCATTCTCATGAAATTCATTTGCACCAACGGGACCCTGAGGGCATTGAGCCTTGCCGATTTCGGATCCCTGCAACAAACAATGGGGGCATTTTACAAAGAGAATAGTATCCACTCCCCTTAACTAACGCTAACCTCTGCTCAGTGTCAAGGGGTGGGCACATCACCGTATGATATGTGCCCCCCTCCCCCTAAAAGTGTAAATTACTGCATTTTGTAATTTTCATAAGAAAGTTGGGCTCTTGCCTCGGATCACTCCTTATGAGTTGAGCTTGAGCCTTTTAAGCTGCAATCAGTTTAGAGAAATCCGTCTCGCGTGTCCCCACATCATAAGCTTCTTGTTGTTGTTGTTGTTGTTGTTGTTGTTGTTTTTTTTTTACCTGTTTAGGTACTAGAACAATCTTTTCATTTTAACAATTTTTATTTTTATTTTTTCAATTATAACGCTATACACCCCTATTTTTGTGGCTGGGATTTGGTGTGACCCGTTAAAAAAGCCTAAGATTCACCCTACATCGAGTGGACACATCAGTGCTGGAAAATTGATTTACACTTTTTGGGGGACAATTATCATTTTGCATCACTGATGTGTCCGCCCCTAATGCAGGGCGGACCTTAGGCATTTTATAGGGGTCACACCTACTTTTTCTTTTGAGAACTGTATGGTTTTAACCTTATACACCTCACCTAGGGTGCCAGTGGGTCAAGCTGAGCTTGGGCTTGCCACATGAAGATAGTTTAGGCTTGGCTCAAACTCGTGATTAGCCTGAGGTGCTGAGCTTGGTTCGGCTTAGACTTGGAAATATAGGCTTGGCTTGCCAACAGGAGAAGACAAAAAAAAGGTTCAACAGCCTAAAAAGAATTGGCAGTGGACGACTTTGGTCTAAAGAGAATTGGTTATGATGCTAATGTGCCCAAACTACTATTCACTCTAGCATACGTGTAGCATCAAACCAAACTTTTAACAAGCCGAGCTTAATGAAGCTCAGTTCAGGCTCATTTAGGAAATGCACTTAAATCAAAGCTTAGGCTCAGCTTGTGACATGCCCAAATCTTGTTAGCTCTCCAAACACTTAAGAGATGGCAGGGCAAACGGATATGTTTTAAATTACCCAAGAAGGCTATAATGCAAATGGTCAACCTCAACTATGTCAATAGTGGAAGGAAACCAAACATCAAAGTGGATGCTGTGACTTTTGTTAGCAGAGAGTCATCGAGAGTAGTTGCTCTGAAGATGAAGATGGCTCATCCATCAGAGCAGATCGAAGGAGAGTTCCAATGGTGGTCGTCCTTCAAACAGAGATAGAAGCCATCATTTTGGGCCTCAGATTAAGCTCTAAGCTTAATATTTCCAACCCAATGATTTGCTCAGATTCCCAAAACGCTGTAATATTCTTAATAGTTCCGCGATTGCTTGTCCCTGGCAGTTCAGAACTCTTTTTTGAATATAGTAGTATGCTGGAAAACTTCGCAGAACCTATTCTGTGTAAGATTCATAGATCTGAAAACAAGGAAGCCCATGGAATGACTAAGTCCTGCATAAGTATAGCAAGTGGCTCTGAATGTATTGTGTGGTTATCTTTTCAATGAATTCCTTCTTTCCACCAAAAAATAAAATTTGGTCATATGCATCATCCTTATCAATCTTCCTTGACCTTAACTTTTTCTTGGTAGTCCAAGAAAGGTTGTACACATGGATAGGCCAGTCTGAGTCCAGCCTGACCCAGTCCAAAAATTGGCCAGAAAAGTCTGGCCAAATCTTAGGCCTGAGGAGTCTCAGGCCCGAATTTAAACCCGAGCTTTCACCAGCTCTACTCAGTCAGGCTTATCACACAATGATTAGGTCTAGGGCTCAACTCAGCTCACCAAACACAAGTTTACTACTTCAAGCCCAAACTATAAGCCTAATAGCCCATGAGCCCATGAGCCGAACTTGCTCTTAAAAGCTAAAGACATAGCTGGTAACAAGCTATATCCATATATTTTATATATACATATACTTAATACTTACATATATAATATAATAATCTACATCTACATAAATTATATACATATATTACCCTTAATGAGTTGAGCTTTTAGTGAGCTGAGCCTAGTGTAACTTGACTTTTATATATATATATAGAGAGAGAGAGAGGCTTGATATCTAGGTTTTTCCTGGGCCAAGACCCAGCCCAAAACTTTTTATATAACAATGGGCCCTGATTCGGGCCTGAACCAAGCCCATGTAAAGCCTCAAGTTTACATTTTGGTTCAAGCTTTCAAAGTGAAGGGTTCCGAGTCTTCCGACCCTGAGGCAGCTAAAATTAATGAAGGTATGACAGACCTTGGGATCACTTCTCTTATAAATCAGGTTGACTATAGACGAGAGTCTTAGAAAGGGCTTATGGATTGTCGGGGAAACCAGCAAATGATCGAGTTGGGTTGCGCTTAAAATTTTGAGCCACAGAAATTTTAAAACAAGTCTCTCAGAATCCATTTTTCAAACGCGGCGTTTAGATATATTTTGATAAAATCACTGGCTAATAAAGATTGTTCTTAAACCAAAATGATCGAATGGGAGAGTCCCAGAAGAACATGCACCCCCCAAATTGAAAGATCTTCTACAATTTTTCTGTCCCCGTGTCCCCATACACACAAAAGGTGAGGTGTATAGTGTTAAAACTGTTAAAATAGTTTTCAAATGAAAAAATAGGTACCATGAAAATGGGGTTTCTAGGGTTAAAACCACGAAGAACAGAAAAAAAAAAAAAGTGTTCAAATGAACATTTGCTCCCTATTTAAAAGACAGATAAGGAGACGATCCTAACTCGTTCTTAAGTAGTTAAAACGTCCACAAGCGGGTTGTCGACGAGGTGCCTCAATCAAAGCTGGTCATAGTTGTCACAACTTCACCTCTCCACTGAGAAGTGAGAACCCTACGAGTTGCCCAACCTCAAAGCAAAGCAGCATAGGAAGTCATTGTGTCGAGCATATCACAGTTAGGTGAACCAGTTTATCTACACCTGCACGCTACGAGCAGCTCCTCCTCATCCTGACGTATGAGTGGACGTCTCCCCTCTTTTTCTTGAAATCTATTATTACGTGTACGCTGGGCCTTGATGGTTGGAAGTTAACTGGCAATGCATAAGATGTGAATGATATGGACGTAAGCAAAGCCAGTGACTCAATCACTCATGTCATGAAATCAAGACAAAGAAGATCAGTTTCAATGGCTCCATGCATATATATCTGTCTTAATGGCTATGACGTTCGTTCCAAGTATCACCACACGAAGACATGTAACTGGTGAGACGTTTCCATCAAACAGAACAATCTTCTGTTTATGGTAAACCATCTGCATTTGCAGATGATCAACACTTATCTGTTGTGTTTTATTATGTTTTTCTATTGAAATATGATTCCAACACCCGTTAGAATTGAAACTTTCTTCCTACCTCCTTTTAAATGTGCCATCTGTCTTGGGAACACATGAATACAAATGGGTTTACCTAATTTAAAAAAAAAAAATTCTATATAGTTTTTTGTTAGGACTGTAATCAGACCGAAAACGAACCAAATATAGGTATATCTGTATTTATATTCGTTTATTTAATTGAATGTCGAATTCGGATATTTCGCAAATATATATGAAAACAATAAGAACCTAAGAACTATCGAGATGGAAGATGAACAATGGAGTTCAACCAGAAAAGGGGAGTTGACTACTGGGGTGGTTTCAACTTTCTTTCATATGGAATGAGAATGGGAGATGATAAATGTGTTAGGGTTAGGGTTGAGGTATTCATATCATGTATTCTATGTAACATGGCCTACAATATTATTGTGTAAATATTAATTTAAACAAATTCAGATATAGATTCATCTATATTCACTTTAAGCGAATTAATTACGGATATATAACCGGATAGTTGGCAGCCCGTTTGGTAGTATATGTTTAAAGAAGACAAAAATTTAAGTTTGTAATTTGAACCTGGTTAACCCAATTAGTAAACGGTTTTTTTTATAGGGCCACTAAACTTGTTGCCTGTGCGCCACATCATATTACATGGCATGCACCATTGGTGTGAGAGAGACATCAATGGATATACCAAGAAATGATACCAGACTGGATTAAACATGTGACCTTACTCCTAGAGAAGCAATGCCACAACCACCCTAATGATGGGCATTGGCTATTAGAAAATAGGTTAAGGTGCTTAGCTCTTTATACTTGGTGGTGAACCTGATACTTTACAATAGGACCATTAACCAAAAGCCAACCGAGTTTCTTTTGATGGGTTAGGTGTTAACGCTAAAATCCTCACCGTTTGAATGGATGGTTAGGATTATGATATGTGGTGCAACTTGAAGTGTCTATTGACCAATAAGTTCATTTTTTTGTCATAAATATGTTAATTTTGATCATGGAAATGTCAATATGATCAAAATAACATTACCTACCATAGTTGGAGAAAAATTTAAACCATGGAAGAATGTAGTTAGAATGTGGGACACATGGAAGATGGGAAAATTTTCCACCATGGAAGAACGTAGTTAGAATATGGGGATACATGGCAAATACTAATTGGCCAACATAGAGAATAACACATTGTCCAACAGATAAAGATAATGATTCAAAATGGTTACCAACACACATGGTGGGAATCAACTATAGTCATTTTGGAATATGGAAGTTATAGAAGACATGAGACACGTGGCAAGAAGAAAGAACCCAGATCAACCTAACTTAAAAATTCGATTGATACAAGAGTATAACTAAAGAAAATGGGAACATGGGACAAATGACAAAGAACAAGAGTGACATCTAGAAAAAAAAAAAAAAAATTGAAACCAGAGGCATAAATGCCATCAACACCTATAAATAGGCGGTTGGGATTTGTCGCCCCCTCTTAAAGTGCTCCTAACATCCCCTCTGCATATAGGGGGGACATATCAGGTTGAAAAGTGATTTACACTTTTTGGGGGTGGGTGTAAATCACTCTTAATATGATGTGTCTCCCCTGCATGTGGGGGGACGTTAGGGGCACTTTAAGGGGGCACACCAAATATGAGGGATAAATATAATAAGAGATAAAGTCAATATGCACCGCCACGACCAACTCAATGCAATTATATAGATCAACTTTACTTAGCTTTTTATCTTGTCATTATCAATCCTTCAACAACAACAACAAATAGCCTTATCCCAACTATTTGGGGTCATTATCAATCCTTCATGGGGAGAAATTGGTTTAGTTTAATTTTCCTCCTTAAAGAGTACTCAGTTTATTTTATTAGATTCATTTCCTCCTTAAGTAATTAGATTAATTTATTTTGATATTGTTGGAGTGTTCCTCCATTACATGGTTGTTGTTGCTTTGCTCAACAGTTGTCTAGGATTGACGTGCTAGCATTAATGTAAGCTCTGCATTGCATTTGACAGTATGATTTGTAATGTCTACAACATTATACGTACTCCAGTATTTCAATAAAATCTTACTATATTGTCATTTTCTACACACTATGTAAGAGAATTTTTTTGTCATAAAGTCTTCATTCTTGAGATATAAAAAACTCATAAAGGGAAGAACCCTCCCCCTCATGATCGTCTGATTTAATTTGGTGGTTGAGCAGATGGCTTGAAAGAACGTTTTTCGATCACTTAATCTAGCTTGACTCCTAGGGTCAAAGGTGAGATAGAAATTTGTGCCCATGTAGCATTGACATGCCCACGCAACCGAAATTTCTACCAACATTAGGGTTGGCTTTCCAACCCAATTAACAAACATGTTAGGCACTTAGTTATTTCTGTCACGCCTCGAATGTTGAAACTAGCTTTGTGCGATTGAAGAAATAAAGCTCATTCGTGCACCATGAAGAATGTTGCAAATGAATCCTAAGCAACTCATTTGCCACCAAGATGATGTTTGTGAATGAAGCCTTATATGCTCATTTGCAACCAGGTGAGGACTCGCAAATGAGAAGAATTCTCATTAGTGCTCCACGAAACAAGAAGTTGGGTTTCACCTCCAACTCCTCCAATGGTGGTTGTTTTGCAATGCTCTAACATCCATAAACTCATTGAACACCCAATAGACTAATGGTGGTACAATCTAGTATAGAAGAAGCACCAATGTGTACAGAAAAGAGTGACCATACATTCTCACTTCAAAAAGGACTCTAAGAACAATGAGGAAGTTATCTCCAATATAGTTTGTAACTCAGTTCATTCTTCATTTATATAAACCAATAAGGAGTATGAAATCATTACTCTTTAACTCTTTAATTCTTTGATGTTGCTTTCAAGCTATTGCTCTCAAATCTGAGGTGAGTTCTTCATCTTCTCCAAGTCTTCAAACCAACAAGCATCTCTCTTCCAAAGAAGACAGCAAGTTCATCACACCTTTGCACATCCCTTCGAAGAAGACAACAAAGAAGATTGAACTTTGAAGAAACCTATGGCTAGGTAAGGTGTAAAGTTCAGTTTGTATTTGAAACAAACTTGTAAATTATATTACATTAATAAAGAGTCAAAGTTTTGTCCTTTCTCTTCTCTTCTTTTATTTTTTCATGCGACTTTGTTTATATTACAATTCATGTAACTTGGGATAATCAGAGGTTTGTTGTGCTAAACAGTAGTAATTAAAAAACTATTTTCAAAGGGTTTAGAATAATAGTTCCCCCACATAAAATAATAAATCGTCCCTCTAAAGACTGGGTAATTTGTATAATCATTTATTCATTGTTCTTCCCATAGAACAATGAAATTTGGTGTTACACCAAACCAGCCTAATACTAACTCGACAATAAATTGGATTCAGATATTTTGTAAATATATACGAAAACAATAAGAACGAACTATAGAGAAGGAAGACAAACAAGTTCAACCCAGAAAAGGGGAGCTGACCATTGGGGTGGTTTCAGCTTTCTTTCATATGGAATGAGAATGGGAATGAGAGATGAGAAATGGGTTAGGGCTAGGGTTGAGGTATTCATATGTTTTATTCTACGTGACATGGCCTACAATATTATTGTATAAATATTAATTATATATTAATTTAAATGGATTTGGATATAGATTCATCCGTATTTGCTTTAAGCGTATAATATATATATATATATATAACCGGATGGTTGACAACCTATTTGGTAACATATGTTTAAAAAAGATAAAAATTTAAGTTGGTAATTAATTTGAACCCAGTTAGCCCGATTAGTAAACATGCTTTTTTTATAGGGCCACTAAACTTGTTGCCTGCCACATCATATTACATGGCGTGCACCATTGGTGTGAGAGAGACATCAATGGATATACCAAGAAATGCTACCAGACTGGATGAAACATGCGACCTTACTCCTAGAGATGCAATGCCACAACCACCCTAATAATGGGTATTGGCTATTAGAAAATAGGTTAAGGTGCTTAGCTCTTTACACTTGGTGGTGAACCCCATATTTTACAAAAGGACCATTAACCAAAATCCAACCGAGCTTCTTTTGATGGGCTAGGTCTTAATGCTAAAATCCTCACTGTTTGAATGGATGGCTAGGATTATGACATTTGGCACAACTTGAAGCGTCCATTGACCAATACATTGATTTGTTTTTGTCATAAATATGTTAATCTTGATCATGGAAATGTCAATATGATCAAAAGAACATTATCTGCCACATTTGGAGGAAAATTTACACCACAGAAGAATGTAGTTAGAATGTGGGACACATGGAAGATGAGAAACATTTCCACCACAGAAAAAAGTAGTTAGACTATGGGGACACATGACATACTAATTGGCCAACATAGAGAATAACACACTATCCAATAGATAAAGATAATGATTCAACATGGTTACCAACACACATGGTGGGAATCAATTGTGGTCATTCTGGAATATATAAGATATAGAAGACATGGGACGTGTGGCAAGAAAGGAAGAAGCTAGATCAACCTAACTGAAAATTTTGGTTGATGCAAGAGTGTAACTAAAGAAAATGGGAACATGGGACAAATGGCAAAGAACAAGAGTGACATCTAAAAAAAATGAAATCATAAGCATAAATTCCATTAGTTCCTATAAATAGGCAGTTGGGATTTGGTGTGCCCCCTTAAAATACCCCTAATGTCCCCTCTGCATGTAGGGGGAACACATCAGGTTGAAAAGTGATTTATAATTTTGGGGGTGGGTGTAAATCACTTCTTGATGTGATGTGCCCCCTTGCATGTGGGGGGACATTTAGGGCATTTTAAGGGGGCACACCAAATCCTGGGGGATAAATAGGAGATAAAGTCATTATGCAAAAGGCCTCATCACAATCAGATCAATGCAACTATGCATATCAACTTTTACATAGCTTTTTCTCTTGTCATTATCAGTCCTCCATAGGGAGAAATTAATTCAGTTTAATTTTTCTCTTTAGAGAGTTATCAGTTTGTTTTAATAGATTCATTTCTTCCTTAGGTAATTAGATTACTTTATTTTGATCTTGTTGGAGTGTTTCTCCATTACTTATTTACTAGTGCTTTGCTCAACAGTCCTCTAGGGTTGACATGCCAGCATTAATATAAGCTTTGCATTCCATTTGATAGTGTGATGTGTTATGTCTACAACATTATAAGTACTCTAGTATTTCAATAAAACGAAACCTCCCCCTTGTAATTGCGCAATCTCTCTTAATTTTGGTGGTTTACTAGACAGCTTGAAAGAACGTTTTCCAATCACTCAATGTTGCTCGATGCTTGGGGTACTTAGTTGTTTTTGTCACCCCCCGAACCCAACCCAATACTAACTCAACAATGAATCAGATTCAAAACCAATACACTTTTCCATAGGGTCACTTGGTCACTTCTTTCTTGGACTTAGGCATTTCAATCCATGTTTTTTCTTAACATTTATTTACCATATTACATTGTATTTTCCTTTCCATATTACCACCACAAACTAAGGTACCAAAAGTTTTTACCATTTATCTATATATTCACTATACACTATGCAGTGGAATAATTCAATCATTATCATATGTATCCATTTCACTAATGTAATCAAATTAAAGACATCTAAGTAGAATCTCACACACCCATAGTGTGCGTAATCCAAATACAATAATCCAACTAGTGGTAAACATGGGTGCCATATCACAAAAACACATATTAATGGAAGTAATAATAATATGTATCTCATCAAATGTAAGAAGTAATTATATAAATGCCCGAAAGGTAAATCAAAGTCAACTGGATGTAATACATAATAGCCCCCTCATAAGTCTTCCTTGTTCATAGCTCACTCCATATCTTAAAAATTATTGTAGATTGGTGAGTCCATGGCTCACAAGTAATTATACAAAATATACACTACAATAATAAGGTGGGTTAAGCATGGACATAAGAATGAGTGTTTGTAAAACATGCAATTCGGAACAATGTAATGCATGAGTTATTTTTAAAACCTGCATTTTCTAAACACTTTCACTTTTTAAAACACATTTCGAAAAGCTATTAAAACTATACACCAAGTCCATTTTCCAAACTCTTAATTCAAAAAATATGTGAAAGATCATATGCTTATCAAAACATTCTTTTAAATACATAGAAAATCTTAACACTTTTCGAAACACTACTTGCAAATGTAGATAAAATTTCTAAACATTTTTTCAAAACACCTTCACATTTTACCTTATGGGTTCCATCATTTCACCCAATGGAGGGTCCATTTACTTTTGTTTAACCCCTAAGAGCAGGATCCTGAATATCATGTTAAATCCTCATGGGTGGGGATCACTTCTCATGTTTAACCCCCATGAGAAAGGTCTAGAACGATAATACCATGTCTTAACCCCATGATAGAGATTAAAGAAGAGATATTGTAATACCGTACATTGCATTTAAAGGGTAAAACTGTAATTTTTTCTCATAAGGGTAAAATAATAATTTTACATATTTTAAATAGATCTAGAGTGGTTTAAGAACTTTTTGAACCAAGCTAGAAATGTAGAACCCAAGTTGAACTATGAACTTATCAAGTTTGAAGGTTATCCTAAAAGCATATTTAGAAAAAATTCTTGGGCACACTAATACTAATCTTGAGTGAATTAAAGGATAAGTCATACTTCATTGGAAAGGCCTTCGAATCTACTTTCCAACTCTTCAAACATTTCATAATTTGGATTTTTGTAGAAAAAAATATGGTCATTTTATTAAAGAGTATTTATGTAGGATTTTTTAGGAGAAGCATGATTGATCATGGATCGCGTGATCGATTATCGATCTCGTGATCAATCACGAAATCATGATTTTGGCCTAATCGATCATGAAACAAGGAACCAGGCCCTCAGGTGGTTTCTAGATGATCCATGATCAATCACCAATCTCGTGATCGATCATGAGCGTGATTGATCACTAATCTCATGATCGATCACGCTTGGAGATGTTGAATTTTAAAAAATATATATTTTTGTGCTATTTTTTACATGGCTTTCACCCATTGGACCCTACACATGTGAGATCTCATCTTGGAAGAGTTAAAACACCTCTAAAACCTCATTTAAGTCATTTAAAAAAATGTTAGAGGGATTAGAGAAGCTTGAGAGAGGAAGAGGTAGATTTCTCCCTAATTTGGTAAGTTTCACTCCCAACCTTGAAAATACACTAAGATAAATATTTTTCTTCCTAGATTTAGTCTAAATGAGTATGAATTCTTATTTCTCTACCTTAGTTTATGTATTCTAATCATGGAATACATTGTTTGCTCATAGAAGGAAGAATTGACAAATGCAAAGGGATTTTAGAGGAGGATCCTCTTGTACATTAAACATTTGAGCATTTAGTGAGTTGAATATGCATTTTATGCACAAATTTCCTTTCCTAGGTTTATAGAAATGTGATTCCATTCTATGTTTGCTAAGAATCATAGATTCTAATCTCTATAGAAATGATTTTTGAGTGTATATACAATTTATGCTTGCACTTTCTTTCCCAGGTTCTTAGAAATGTGTTTATACTCTATGTTTACAAATATTTGTTAAGTAATCTTTATGGAAATTGGTTGGGTGAATGATTGAGCTTTATATGCATGATTTCTCTTTTCCTAGAAACTTGGATTTGTTGAGGATAAGCTTTGCTTTGGTGAATCTACATGCAAACCCCATGAGAATGTTAATTTCCTTATGTGAATTCTAAATCCTTTAATGTGAGTATGATTGAAGGGTTCTTTTACCCCATTGTTATGTGTTCTTAGAATTTGGAGTTATCCATATGGTGGTATTATTCTATTTCCTTGAGTTTGATAATCTCTAATATTGTTGGAAAGTTTATGGAGTTGAAATTACATGATTTGGAGGGAGTGAAAAGTTTCTCGTGGTGCATCTTTGTTCATTCCATTGATTTCTCTTAAAACCCCCTAAATGTTTACTTTTCACCTATTTGATG
Source organism: Platanus orientalis (assembly GCA_025762735.1). Lineage (NCBI taxonomy): Eukaryota > Viridiplantae > Streptophyta > Magnoliopsida > Proteales > Platanaceae > Platanus > Platanus orientalis. The sequence goes on along the minus strand of JAOXJP010021916.1, from coordinate 4,817 downwards.
AAATGACATATGATTTGTGTATCTTTATCATGTCTATTGACTTCCTATGTTAATCTATTACTTTCTTTGGTATGTTTTATTTGATTAATGTTATATCATGATGAATTGTACCAATTCTATTGATCCTCATGTTGCTACATTAGTCTTTACATTATGTGATAGCTCTTAGTGGCATGAGCATGTTATCATTGACATGGTTTACTCTAAGATTTTCATGAAACACTTTACTTGGGATTTTTACATGAGTTTCTAAAGGACTTGAAATATTTGATTTTTAACCTATATAGACATTATCATAAAATGATTTTAGATCTATGAGCATCCTTTATGCCCCTAGTTATGAGCTAAACACCCTTATTACTTGCATATTGGCATTTGACCAATTTTCATGTGATTTACTACTTCATTCTTTGGATTCTTTTACAAATGATATACTTAATTATATAGTGACTACATTACTTTATAAATGCATAGATTTGGTTTATCGCTTCTTTAACTTACGGATTTGTTTATCACCCTTATCAATGAGAATTTTAGAGGACTACCTTGGTCCGGGGGAATAATATAGAACTACCCTTTGTCTGGAGGAATTATATGGTACTACCCTTTGTCTGAGGGAATGATATGTGACTAACCTGATCCGAGGGAATGATATAGGACTACCCTTTATCAGAGGCAATGATATGAGATTACCTTTTATCCAGATGAATGATATAAGACTACCATTTGTCCAAGAGAATGATATAGGACTACCCTTTGTTCGGGGGAATCATATGGAACACACCCTTAATACCCTGAGAGATTTTTGCAGGTTAATATAAGTCCTTATGACTACAGGTACCCAATCATCAGGTCACATTAATAGGTGAAGACGGTCCTAGTGGCCCAATATATGTGATATAATGTGTTATGTCAGAGACCCTTATTCTTGTTATGTGATATGATTTGTCGGAGACTTTTTATGGTTTATATATGATATACTTTGTCAGAGACCTTACATGATTTATGTAATATTTTTCTAGAGACCTTTCATGGTTTATTTACACTTAGATATGATATGTGATAGAAACATTATTGTGATTTGCATATGGCACATGCATTACTGGGCATGTGCACATCATACTTAGCATGTAGCATATAACATATAACATATGTATGATTCAACTTGATCTACTTTTGATATTCTTGTGGTTACCTTGTGATATGTGCATACTCAAATCATAGTAATGATACATGTTTAGTAAACTTGATGTACTCTTATTCCTACATTGATTCCTTAGGCTATTGTAATTCTACCTATTTGTTATTGTGGTTATCTGTAGCCTCCTTTTAATGTTGTATAAACTGTATACCCTCTCACTAAGCTTGTCAAGCTTACCCCAATTGGTACCATCTGCAGATGTGTAGGCGCACAAGTTGGATTGTGCCTTAAGATGAGGAGGAGATGGTTAGAAATTGGGCAATTGACCCAGATATTACACATTAGTTTTGTATTCAGTTTTTAGTTTACTTTTAGATGAATGATGTATACTTTCATTATGTTGATTATGCCCATGGAGACCATGGATTATACATAGTTTGTGGGTAGGTTAGGCTCTTTACTTTTGGATGGTCATGATAATATTACTATTTCCGCTGCACTAGATCTTTGATTTCCATTGTTTTTATTATTCCACTGCGATGTGATTATTATTTTAAATGGACTAAAATGAACATTAAAAGATAAGCAATACATTTATATGGAAATGATGTGTGAATATGTAAGAGGTTTGATGACCTACTCCGAGCTCGTTGGTCTCTCTGCTATGAGAAATGAGTTTAGGGTTGGTCATTCCCATGTCATGGATCTGACCATACTTAGACACTGAAGCCCCTCCTTTACCTGGTCTTTTAAGATCTTATTTTTCCTTAACCACCCACATCTCTCTTCTAACTTAGTTGACTTTTTTTAAAGTTTTATTTTATAATTAGTACCCATTGGTTGCATACCACCTGTGTTTACATGGGTTCATTCTGTTGTGTTTTGTAGCAAATATTCTAGTATGAATTACAAGTAAAATAAATAAAATAAGATCAAAACAAAACAAAAAAAAACCAAGATTTACGTGGTTCGGTGATGTGCCTATGTCCATGAGAGTGTATTAAACCTTTTTTCACTACGAGAATGCAAATCCATACAAGAATATGCGTATTTTCAAACCCGAAACCTCTCTCTCACAATCTCAAACCCTTAAAGAAACCTTAAGAATCCCCTTGAGTGGCCATTCTTCTCAATTTCCTCTACATTTTCCCCTAATATTTCTATTAGGATTTTCCCTTGTTAGCTGATTTCCAAGAATCCTTCTCTCAAAGGATTCTTTAACTCCAATATCTTTAAGAATTTGCCACCACTAGATCACTCCTGATCTAACGGTTGGTTGAAGTAAAGCCAAAACCTAATAAATCTCCACCTTGGCTCTATTTTTAGCCTCTTTAAAATTTTCTGTTGAAGTCAATTCCACCTATATCTTTGCCAAGACATAGAAGTTGTGACATGTGCATCACACTCCACCTTGGCTCACATTCTGAAACCACCTTGGAGAAAAAACATAAACTCATCCTCCTTAGTGAACTTTTTGCCATATGACCTAGAACACACCTCCACCTCGAACCTGAATCATAACATGTTTGCTATAACTGCAAACAATGATTGGCCTCGAACAACCATTGCTACATATACCATTGAATCAATTCGATCTTATCACCATTTGATTCGATTATAACATGATCAATGCACATGTGTAGTTACCTTGAATCAACTCCAAAGAAGGATTTCAATCTGTCATCTCTAACCGTATGAACTGTCTCACCATCGTCTGTCACTGGAAACCTGTAACATTTGTCTCTGCCCCAACTATAAAAGAGATTTTGCACAAGCACTTGTTTTTTTGGGCACCCCGTTTCTAGTTATCTGTCGAGATCAAAGGAACACCATCAATCACTGTATTCCTCATCAGACGATACAAACAATCCTCCATCTTCTTGAATTTTCATTTATTTCTCTACAACATTGTACTGAATTCCGACAATAAAGAATTTATTCGTAATTCCTATCCTCCTTAGCGGAACCCAACACTCTAATACCACTCGTTGTGTTTCGCAGCAAATATTCTAATACGAATAACAAGAAAAATAAATAAAAAAGATAAAAAAAAAGATATGTCAAGATTTATGTGGTTCAACGATACCTACGTCCACGAAAGATGATTAAACCTTTCTTCACTATGAAAATGCAAATTTGGACAAGAATAAGTGTATTTTCAAACCTGAAACCCACACTATTTTCCTTTGTACACTTTTCCTCTCTCACTTTCAAACCTTTGAAGAAACCCCAAGAATCCCCTTGAGTGGCTGCTCCTGTCAACTTCCTCTACCTTTTTCCCTAATATTTATATTAGGGTTTTCTTTTGTTAGCCGACCTCCAAGAATCCTTCTCTCAAAGGATTATTTAACTCCAATATCTTTGAGAATTAGCCTCCGGTTAGATCACGAGTGATCTAATGGCTGGCTGAAGTAAAGTCAAAACCCAATACATTCACTAGTAATAATAGTACTAATTAATAATAACAAGAAGTAAGGCTCAATGTTAATGTTAAGCTTTTCAATCTTCGCCACTGTTGATTTTTCGACAAAATTTTGGGTCCCACGTGTAAAAATAGAACCAAAGCCAAGGTTATTAGCAATAGCAACTCACCGGTTTATGTGTCATGATTTGCAAATGATTCCAGTGCGGGGTAGGTAAATCCTGATATAGCAACTTTAGAGATTTAGAAAGAGTAGTCAAATAATGACCCTAAAGGTGTGTAATCAGATTTCCATTAAAGGATTTCTGGATGAAAACACTACTCGCGTGATGAAGCACGTCAGGTATCTTGTTGCAGCAGTGAGAACAGCAACAGCTTGAAAGCTTTCAGTTAGAGGAGAGAAAGCAGCAGCCTTTCTAGCAACCAGACGCTCCCCAAGAAAGGGAGAGTAACTAGACCTCCTAGTGACAAAAGCGTGATGATCGTATGAGAAGATGAACCTAAACTTCTGAGTGCTCACCTCATTCTCGTCTAAACAAGAATAGGAGGGTGGACCTGATTGACACCCATTTGCACTTTTTTCAAAGACAAAGACCCATGACTCATCTAAGCCAGAGAACATGAATGAAGTCCATCCCCAATACGACTTGTAGTTTTCTTACCAAAATGACAAAGACTAAAGCTAATTATTGTGTATGAAGTGTTGTAGAGACCTTGAGTTGATATTAGTTAATACATCACCAACTTTTTTCCACTTCTAAGTTTCAACTCAGTTGGGTTAAATTCCCATTGATTTGAAATATAGGTAATTAGATATGCCACCCTGTGGGCCTTGACCAATATTGTAACCCTATCATATGTTCCTAACAAAGTGAACCGTCCCAGCATTTTATCCCTCATTTTCAATGAATTTTCTTTGATCTTCATTAATAATAATAATAATAATAATACATGATAGATGCAATAAGGTGTTTTGAAATCTGACTAGGTAAGCATCTTTGAACCAAAATAAAAATGAGACCCACAAGTTGTTTGAGATGGATCCACATGGGTTCATGTTCACTTCAATGAGGAAAACAATGTTGTACAGCTGGATGTTCAAAACCATTAATGGGTAAATGATAAATTGTTTGCAAACGTGCCTAGTTGATCACTAGTAAAACTTTTATATATATATATATATATATATATATATATATATATATATATATAGAGAGAGAGAGAGAGAGAGCTCTCTCTTATAAACATCTCCGA
>JAOXJP010021886.1:0-17247 GCA_025762735.1 Platanus orientalis | reverse complement strand
TATCCAAACTACCCATGATATAGCCTCCAATTAGGCATCACTAGTTGGTAGCTCAAAATAACTAACATAACAACTTAAAGAAATACAAACCTCTCAAGTTTAAGGACGAGACTGTAAATATGAACAACACTTATCTTGATAGTGATGTTTTACCAAGTGTGTTCATAATAATTCTTTTAATGTATTTATATAATGCACCCACATGTAAGCTTAGAGTTTCACTCCAATGACTGAGATTACATTACTCCATCATATGGCAGCTCTACATGTAGCAGCCCTATAAGTGATGTGTCCAGCATCAGCCATAGCTGTAAACTTTTAGGTCTACAAGAACTAGATAATCAGATCCCTCCACACATTCCAATGTGTTTGACATCCTACTATGTTACCTGAGGACCATTTATCTCATCTCATGAGATCAAATAATTACCCATATAAAGAAACAAATTCATGTGATGATAGAATATTATTTAATATTAATTAAAAATAATAATTAATCATGCTTATATTTTATGTGAATGGTTTTGACAGGACACATATTTCCAACAATTGCCTATTTTTGTGCGGACTGTCCACAGTATGCCTGAATTTTAATCGAATTAAAATTTAGGCATACACATTGAGTTTAGGGGTATTGCCTATTTTAGGCGTACATCCTAAGATCAGGTGTACTACCTATTTCAAGTGTACATCCTAAGATCAGGCGTACTAACCTAAAAACCCTATCTTTTTGTCATTGTGTGCCCTAGGACATATAAAGACGCATAGACCCTTGAAAACCCTTAAGAAAAGATTCTAAACTCTAGATTTTACCAACACCATCGAAATAGGGATTTTCATTAGAAAAGTCTTCTCTTTCTCCTTTGATCACTAATGTCATTAGAAATAGGGATTGTCACGGGCTTAGCCCCTTTTCATAAACCCCTCTGTACAATACTCTTTGTGATCTTTGAACTCTTCCCTTTCTTTGAAGAAACTCAATTTTCTTTCTTATAGGCAACTATCAAAATAATATTCATCTCTCTACTCGATCTAAGTGTTTTATTTTGGCTAGCACCTTAGTCTTTATGGGAGATTGGATTCTGTCCCTTCTTCCACAAGATCCATCATCAACTCCCATCCTACACCTCCAATTCCTTAATCTTCTACTCTCTTAATAGCAAGAACATCTCTTACTATTAGATCATCCACATCTATCTGCTCACTTCCAGAAGTTTGTGTAGAAGATCTTTACTCTCTAGAGGTATGTCTTATTTCCCCTCTCATTGTCTACCTATCCCGCCCACACCACCCCTTAATAGGAGTTATCTTTGTTTAAATTATAGAAAATCAATCCAAAATCTCATCTTGAAACCCCCATAGGTGCAGACCAAACTGGTTACACCGAACCATTAAATTTGGTACAATACTCCTGTTAATTCCTTATCTCTTAAAACCATAACAAATGTCTATAGCATTCAGGGGAAATCGAGTAATTAAAATTCAATCGTACTCCTGTCACTAACCTGGGGACAATTACTTCCATAGTCCCTTTATACGAATCCGTAAATGTTACATGGTAATGATCTTTAGAGTTCTCAAGGAAGGCTAACCTATCCAAGTGACATATTTCTTCCTCTTTCAAGCATCAATATCTCTATTTTACAATTTTAGAAATCTTGATTAGTTGTGGATGAGGCCCACCCCCTCTATCCTCTTCCAAGTTCTCTTTCAATATCTTTTTCTTCTTCATATGAAAATAATCTCATAAGGAAGAAAATGTCTATCAAATAAATGATTTATTCCTTACTTTTGTAAAGCCAATCATCCCCCTCATATTATGGGATCTTTTTGGCAATTTGCATATTTTTTATAATTTAAGTCGTGATCTTTTATGGTATCTCTCCTATACAATCATATTGATACCAATAGGTCTCTTTACAACTCATCTTACCAGGACCAACTGATCACTCACTTAAAGATTCATTTTCAAAGGGGTCTCCCATTACTACTTTCAATTCAACTTATACTCCAGCTCCCTCCCCTTCCAAAGAGGTCAATCTGACAAAACAGACCAAACAACATGATCCCTCTTGTGATTAATCAAATTCTAGTATTTCCAATCTATGATTATATGAATTTACTATTTCATTACATATTTATATTTTCAAAAAGAAATTTCATGGACATGAATCCTGGCAATAGTTTTAAATTCTGGGGGCAAACCCCTTTTCTTCATTCTATGCTTTCAATGAATATATTTTTTCTTTCAATATTTATTTAAAAACCATCATAACAATTCTATAATTTTGGGGCAGTACGTAGGATCAAACAAGCAAGATATTCTGGAAGAAAGATTTCATACTCAAGCAACTATGGAAATTAGACATTTAACCAGAACTTCAATAGACACTCTTAACATGTAAGCCTCAGAGTCATCTATGCACCTAGCTTAAACAAAATAACAAATTGATTAGCTCATTGGTGAAATAAAAATTTAGGAAGCAACTCATTACTCTAAGATAGGTTTTGAGGATTTATACTTATATCCTAGGGGGGCCCTTCCAAGTGGTCATAAGGTCCCAAAATTTATAAAGTACAGTGGACGAGGATGCCCTCACATGCACTTGTGGATGTATTGCAATGATATGTTCCAACTGGGCAAAGACGAGAGACTCCTCATTCATCTATTTTCATCAATCCTGGAGGGCCATGCCCTCAGGTGGTTCATGACCTTAGACAATGACAAGTTTCAGACCTGGATAGACTTATCACAAGTCTATTTGGAACATTTCGAGTCAAATTGGACTTTTTGCCCCTTAGGTTAAAATTGGAAATAATGAGACCTGAGCCACATGAAAATATTAAGGAATATGCCTTCTATTGGAGACTTACAGCCTGCATGCTTGAAAGTCCTTTAGAGGAATCCTGAAGTCCCTAAGCCCTACATATTAGATAATGTTATTTACTAAAGTATGTGAGGGCTTTTCATCCGTGATAAAAGCCGCTTCAAAAATAGAACGTGCTATACAAGATGGATTAGTCCAGGAGATCAACCAACCTCTTGAGACTGCATGGAGGGAGCCAGAGATTTTTTCAATTCCATCTATTTCACCAATGTCTTCGATGGCTCAATTTCACCATTCTATTCAAACCATTCATGCTCCAACGACACAAGTCCAACATTGATAATTTAAAAGGAAAAGATTTGGAATTTACTTTCCTCACTCCAAAAGGGATAGGAAGGAATTCACCCCCTTGCCTTATCCCATCGATCACATGCTGACTAATCTAGTCAATAAGGGGCATCTCCAACTACTTCCTCCAAGGCAACAACCCAGTCCTCTCCTAAAGGCATATGAACTGAAGAACCATTGTGCCTACCATCAAAGTTTTGGACATTCCACCGACAAGTTTTTTTAGTTAAAATTTACCATTCAAGACCTTGTTGACCAAGGAACCATCAGCATCAATACAACAGGACAACCTTGAAGACTTTAAAGACATTGTAAACCGGTCTATTTTTCTTCTCTTGTAACAATGTACAAATTGAACTATGAGCTGGCTTGATCCTAACCTTTCTATCAAGTACGTAGAAAACTTGTGAGTCATCTTTCATACTCCAAGTGTAGCCCCTTTCATATAAATAAAATATTTTCCCCATGACACAATTCCCTAGATATCCTATCAGATTCATCATCAACATCAAGCCAAGCCCCAGTTTTCCAGAAGTTATATGGGGAAGAGATCTTGATTATCAGATGTAAGTTCTTGTAGAGATAAGCAACATCAACTTAATAAATAATTTAACATAATTCGAGCATGCATCATGTTTGGAAAAGCACACCTTTGCTAAAGCTCTATCTTTTAAAATTGTTGCATAACTTTGTAAAACTTTACATTTTTTAAATACACAATTTCTAAAATCCATGCATGACTTCTATTATATTTCTTCAACTCCTAGATTCCCTTTGGATGAATGGATTTCAAAAATATTTTAACTCATAAATTTGCTTATGATGCGTGCCATACTTTTGCCTCTAGGGGCACCACATTTTCAAAAATGAATGCTCCACAGAGCTTCCTCTTTTCAAAACATTTTTATCGCCTGATTTGCATGAGTTTCAGATTGAATGAACATATTTTTCAAAATCCAGAGGGATCCTTACTAACGACTAACAAGTGGATAAATGTCCAAAAAGCCTCCCAGGTGGATTTAGTTTAAGCAAGAAGCTCAATCACCTAGTGAAGACAGAGAAATAATCTCGCTTATGTATGATGCCATTAACTTATTGCCTTGAGAAATTTAATAGATCAATGATAAAGCATGAGATTTTTACCACTTTAAGACGGGCACCCTTTGGAAAACCTGGCCACATCCAACAAGCAACATTGACCAACTATTGCAAAAGCCAAGACGTATCCAAGATGACATGACTGGCAATTACAATACAAAAAATATATGAAACCCAGTCTTGTTGAAAACTTGTGAAGACATTAAGGGAAAAAAGGGACAAAATAAATTTAAAAAAAAGCCAGTTTCAAGGAAAAACCCAAGAGGGCCTTGAGGGCAAAAATGGAGAAAATAAAAATCTTCTAGTCAAACATCTACTCTTCATGAAGAACTCTAGCAACCAACAATGGGTTTCCAATAATCCGCTTCGACAATCAATAATGTGCTCCTAGTGCTCCAATATTGCAGCTGACAATATGCTCTTAGAAAAGATAGGATGCCATCTTTGGCTAACTAGTTTCCCGAAAGGACCCATATACAATTTTCCACTAGTCAAACACTTTGGGCCAAAATACAAAGCATTTTCTTTCTAAAACACAATATTCTCTATGTATCAAACTTATGTCAAGTTTAATCTCATTTGTTCATTGAAATAAGGGGAGGCCATCTTTGGCCGATTAGGATCCTCAAAATGACCTATTCAAAGTTAATCACTAGTCAACCATTTTGAGCCAACTATAAAGGCTTCTTCTTGTTAACTACAACTCCCTTGATTGTTCAAATGCATTCATATGACTAATCTTGACTTACTTCCATAACAGTATGCTACAACATCAATTTTCACAACTTCAGTTGTATTACCTTAGTTCTATCACAATGATAAACCCACTCCATTTTTAATCCATTTCATATACAATTTGAAAGGTACCCATGAATACAATCAGTATGTTCAGCCATTCATCACTATCAATCCGTTCTTACATAATGAACCATTTTTCAAATAACACTTTCATCAAACCTCTCTTATTACAGTAGTTATCATCAAAGAAAACCTCCTAAAAAAAGAAGAAGAAGAAGAAAGAGAAGAAAGAAACAGGAAAAAGAAGAAGAGAGAAATAGAAGAAAAAAAGAAAAAAGATGAGGATTTCTGACTCAACCACTTCATTGCAAAAGCTACCCTCGATACTAAACCTTCAAACTCAAAAGATGGGAGATATTTACCAACGAACTATGTTTTACTTGATCCCTACACTGGGGTAAACTTGAATAAGGTTCTGTCACATTTTGCAAATACATACAAACTTGAACATACATCTTATCTTGCAAACCTCTCAAATATTTCACATTCATAGACAGTTAAGAAAAACCATATGAATTCAAGCCTTTAAATCTCATGCTCAACCAATGAACTCAAGACCTCATTGTAACATGTCACATGACATCATATTTAGGCAGGGCATACAAGCATAGACTTCATGAGATAATAGGGATTCAGATTGGCTTCCAACAACAATCACCTTCATTAATGGACTAAGCACAACATAAACATGACTCTTTTGATGTCAATACATCAAAGTAAGTCGTTAGAACCCATCTATATTATCTCTAAAAAAAATTTCACGCTTCGGCGGACAATTGGAGGAGATACGTGCATCGTCTCCTGATAAACCCTTTCACTTCAGAGATGACATAGATTGTTTCTTGACATGCTTCAACAAATTCGTAGAGCTGGTATGTGCCACCTCTCCAAAGTGAAGAATCATTTGAGAGTTGGAGTGATGCTTAATTCATCTTCGCCCAAAATCATTTAAGCAAAGATGTATTGTCCATCACTCGAGTTCAATATTAATGCTCAGGAGTAATGCTTAATGCATCTCCGCTCAAAATCTTTCAAGCAAGGATGCATCAAGCATTGCTCAGGCAAAGTTAAAATGCTCAAAAGTGGCAACTAATGCATCTCCACTCAAATTCTTTTAAGCAAAGATGCATTCAGTGTTGCTCAAAATAGATCAATCAGAAATGACACATCATTTTTTCTGATAAATCAAGTTAGCATTTGGCCATTTCAGGCCACCTCTGAATTCCCTTTCAAACTTAAGGCCAAAAAGCCACATTCAAATCATTATAGGCCTAAAAGGACATCTTCAGATCATTCGGCAAATCATGACCACTTCAATTATGGGCTAAAAAGGCCATCTTCAGATCATTAAGCCAATCATAGCCCCTTCAATCATCTGGCAAAAAAATGACACTTTCAAATAAGCATTTGGCTACTCAAGGCCACCCATTTAATCAATCAAGTCAAGTCACGAGGTCATCAAATCCTTAGACCATAAGGCCATCAAATGCTCAGGCCATGAGGCCATCAAATGCTCAGGCCACCAGACTGCCTTCAAATTATTCATCATTTGGCCACTCAAAGGCCACCTTTAAATCATTTCAGGCTAAAAAGGCCACCTTCAATCAATCATTTGGCCATTCACGGTCACTTCAATTATGGGTCAAAAAGGCCACTTCTAGATCATTCGACCAATCACGACTACTTTCAAACTCAAGACTTTGGTCATTCTTTTTATCAATCATTTGGCCGCTCAAGTTTAGTGAGACGCCACTCTCACATCTCACAAGAGAGGCCACCTCTTTTCTGACATATGTTTGTTCGGGCATAGATAGATGTCACATCAAACCATAGCCTATCCATTATCCATGATGTAATCCCTTAGAGGTATTCATGACATAATATTTAGCACCGATCTTTCGGGATCACCACAGCTTTCGGAGTAAGTAAAAAAAATTTCTCCCAATTGAAGCCCCGACAGGCCGTTCAGGTTCAATAAAACTATGTTTATGAGAATGTTACAAGAAATGCCACAATTTTTGATAGATTAGTTGTCTACTTGAGGGTAGACAAATGTAGTTTCATTCTCAAAAAGCCTATGTATTATTCTTTTCATGACATAAACCCTTAAAGGCCATCATGAATTACATAGCATTCTCAAACAGCCTATGTATTACTTTTTTCATGACATAAACCTTAAAAGTCATCATGAATAATACATAGCATTCTCAAAAAGCATATGTATTACTGTTTTCATGACATAAGCCCTCAAAGGTCATCATGAATAATACGCAGCACTCCTAGAGACATTCAGTTAATTCACTCCATAAATTATGCAAGTCTTTCAATCTGTAACCTTTGTCCAAAATGGGGGTAAAGGATACAATTCACTCATAAATTATAAAAGTTTTTGTCCAAAATGGAGGCAAATGATACAACTCATAATTTTAAAAAATCCTCCAGCCTTTGTCCAGAATGGGGACAAATGGTTCAATTCAACCCACAGCTTATGAGAGTCTCTTAATTTGTAATTTTGTCTATAATGGGGGCAAATAACACAATTCACCCCATAACCTATCTAACTCATTTAAATTTGCAACATTTGTCCAAAATGGCGGCAAATGAAATAAATGACTCAATAGATCATATACCATGATTAATATAAACCCTCAAAGGAATTCATGATACATACATACAATTAAATGTAGGCTCATAAAAGGGAGGCAAAGTGACATTTAGCCAACAACTAACATCACTAACGAATCTCTATTTTCATCAACATTTTTGGCATATCTTCTCAAGTCATTTGCATTCATTACATAATAATCAATTCTGACTAAACATAAAACATACTCAACAAATTCTAACCAACTAAATGCTTGTTATTTTCATACTAAACGTTTGATGATTTTCATACAATTTGTCATATTTTACTAACTGTCATAGACCTCATATTGTTTGTGTGAATTATAGTTTTTGCGTGATCGGATTTTCGCAAGGTTTTCAAGAAGTTACGCCCTATGTTGGTGACTTACATGTCTCCCGATGTAGTGCATATGCTAATAGTAATACCACCAGGGACGGAGAAAGAACCATCAACTTAAGCATAACTCATGGATAGACCTCATTTTTCAAAAAGATAGCGAATCTTACAAATCAACTAAGACTCAATTTCAAAATATTGACAAAATCAGGATTCATTTCAAAAGAATTGCAAAAAAAATGATTAAATGGATTCTCTACCCAAGAAGGCATTTCAAAAAGACAAAATGTTTACAAAAAAACCATTAACCCATAAGGTTGAAAACAATCTTAGCCCTCCAGTTTTATCAGCCAAAACAGTTCTAGGTTTATAAAACAACATACCCAATATCAATGAGTTATACAAAAGTGAAAGTACCATCTCAGCCAAGTCAAAATTAAGGTACTTATTTCCTTTGCTACGTATGGTTTCGCCATAGGTACCAAAGGGGGCATCTATTAGCACCCAAGGGTTAATTAATGGAATCAAATGAGTTCATTACAACAAGGGATAGAGTCAAATCCTAGGCACCCCCAGACTTCATATAGATAGGGATTCTCAAGAGTTACTATGGTCACAAAGTGCCATGTCAATACCAAAATCCTATCCAATGATCAATCAGGCTAAACCCTAATTTCCCGAGAAAACACCCTAGGACTACGAGGATCTAAACTTCAATCAATTAATCCCATTCTATTCCGAATTTTCCAACCTTCATAAGCCTTCTCACATTGAAGCATCAATAAGATAGAAAATTACCATTTGACCCCTACACCTTAAAAAATAGTCTATTACTCATTTTCTCCATAATTCTCCAGCTTCCATAAGCCTTCCCACATTGAAGCATTAAAGGCTAGAAAATTACCAAATTGTCCCTACATTCTCAAAATTCATAATTTTTCCTTAAAGTTGGACCCTCAATAAGCCCTGAAAATTTCCCCTATCACCCAAATGACCTCCTTAAGTCAAGTCCTGTACCCTTCCATAATGATTACCGTTAAAGTTATTTAAAAAACAAATTTTTTTGGAAATTCAAACGGTCTCAAAAATCACAATTCTTCCCCAAACCCTTAAAAGACAATTTTTGCTGTATTTGGCCTACTACAGGTCCTTGAAAGTTCCCCGGACAGCCAAATCCAAATCAGTCAAAAGCTAAATCTTGATTTTTGCCGAGGTTTCAAGGCCACCTTTCAAGTCCAAATATTACCAGCTTAATTCCACATTAATTCCCTCAATCTCTCCAAATTAAACCTAATCATCTTTCAGTAAGTGATGGGTCCTTGGTGGATCACCAAGAATTCATCATAAATTAAAAACTCCACTAGTCAGTGGCCCGACCTTGGAAGTTCCCAGACCTTCCAAAAGACTCCTACCAAGACCTTCAAGAGGCTCGATAGACTCCAATTAAATCATTCTTCCTTAAGTTAGAGCTGAGTCATTTTCGCCCACATTTGACACTTGGTGAGGCCCTAAGAACTCTTCGGGAGTCCAAATCTCTTAAGGATAGGCCCATTTTCTCTAGAAATTTGATATCTTTGATAACCCCCCTAATAAACAGGCCCATTCTTAGACTCGACATAACCCGATTGTTTATCCCTTTACAAATCCAGGTTGCATCGTTCTACCAAATAACCCTCAATTGTGAACCCCCAGGGAACTCTCCAGAAATCAGATTGTCAGTCCGTCAGATCCTGTATTCTCGAGATTCAAAGTCCCAAAATATCCAATGAACTTCATTTTTTTTCAGCTAAGAGCCAACAAACACCCGTCTCAGTTCCGCTAAAGATTTGATCCGATACAGGATGAAATTTAGAGTACAGATTTTGACTCGAGTATCAATTTCATGAACAATCTAAGCCTGTGTCTCAAAAAACTTGACGGTCATCTTTCATGTCAAAACCCCAATAATTAATTTTACTATTTTACCCCTTTCGTATAGGTTCGAAGCATTCTAAAGACATTTGGACTCAGTTATGATGTACCTACCCTCATCTGAATCCAATTCTGATAGCTGCATTGCGACCAGAGTATCTGAGAGATGCAAAAAAACTCATAAGCCTTGAAACATTCTAAGTAACAGAACCTGAAAGGCATGCCTAGACAGTAAGGGGGTCAAAATATAAAAAATCGTTGATATTTTCAAGAAAAACAATCATTGCTTTTAGATATTTTTGAAAAGTAATCATTACTTTTGTAGAAAAATCCTAAAAGCATCATTTGATCTTCACCCTCCATTTTTCACCTCCTTACATCAACCCTCCATATCATCCCTCTTGCCACACGGCCTTCATCCAACCCCCTTCACTCCTTAGCCAATGAGATGAGGCCCCCTAGTGCCCCCCACTTATGGCTAGGGAGGCACCACCTTGCTCGTTTGTACTTCACCCTTCCCCGCCATATGTTGGTGTGGGTCCCACCATAGCATGGCCATTTGTATAAGATAGAGAAAATCTAGAGAAAAAAAGAAAAGAAAGAGAAAGGAAAAGGAAGAGAGAAGAGAACGAAACAGAGGGGGAAAAAGAGAGAAAAGGGAAAGAAGGAAGGAGAAAAAGCATACCCCAGGTTGGTCCCCTCCCCCTTTGTCTTTTTTTAGACCCCTGATGTGGTAGTGACTCTTTTTCTAGACCCATTAATGAATCCCCAAGGTGGGACATAGGGGAGACAAACCCATCTCTCCTCTTTTGTCTTTTTTATGAACACTTATTGGTGTGGGGATCACAACTCCCTCCATAGGAAGAACTAAGGTCCCAAATTTCTACTGTAAGTCACTATCACAATAAATTACAAGCTTACCAAATTTGGTATTCATTGGGTTTCATTTGACCCTTCTAATGGGCCCCATTTGCTCATTATTTTGGGGTGTTTCTGCACTCTATAGTTGAGCCAGGTGGGATACCCAAATTTTAACTCTCACTGTACAGATGATTTTAGTCTAATTCCTTAGTTAATTTTTTTCTTTCAATTCATTTACTTTTCAATATTTATTAGAATTTTCTTGGAATTAAATTTCTGTTGTTCCTGTTTTACATTAATTTTTGTGACTCCATTTGTTTGCTAAATAAATCTTTATGCACTTGTTACTTATCTCTAATTTTTGCACAATAGTCTCATGTTGCTGTCTAGATATTCCTTGTAAAATTTGGGCTCAACCTAGTAAGTGTAGCCCTTGGAATGAGTCCCATAATCCATTGCTTTCTCATGAAACAACCCACACACTTTGGAAAATTCCAAATGGGGTCCACCCTTATCCAATGAGGCTGAAAATTTTTAGAGTGCCTTTTGAGATGATAACCCAACTCTCTGAAAAATTCCAGGTCCAATAAACATCTTTTGGTGGCCCAAAATGAAAAAATAGGCTACAGGTTTCTGGCCCAGAACCAGTTCGTCTGAACTTTCACTCTTGTGAAAGATTAAGCATACCTAAAGTTCAAGCATACAGCCTGAGATCAAGCATACCATCCTGAAAGGCTTATTTTTTTGTCCCAGTGTATCTAATGGTCTATAAAGACCTAAAGACTCTTAAAAACCTCTCAGGAAAGCTTCTAGGTCCCTGGTTTTATTGGAATAATCAAGTGGGGTCCATTTAGAGTAATACACCTGAACTGTCACCCCTATAAAAGATCATGCGTACCTAAAATTCAAGCGTACAGCTTGAGATCAGGCATACTAACCTGAAGGGCTCATTTTTTTTTATCCTTGTGTGTCCAGTGGTCTACAAAGACCTATAGACTCTTAAAGACCTCTTAGGAAATCTTCCAGGTCCCTAGTTTTACTATAATAACCAAGTGGGGTCCATTTGGGGCAATACGCCTGAACTTTTACTCTTATGAAAGATTAGGTGTACCTAAAGTTCAAGCTTACAACCTGAAGGGCTTATTTTTTTATCCCTGTGTGTCCAATTATCTGTAAACACCTACGGACTCTTAAAAATCTCTTAGGAAAGCTTTCAGGTCCTTGGTTTTATTAGAATAATTAAGTGGGGTCCATTTGGGTCAGTACGCCTGAACGTTCCCTCCTATGAAAGATCAAACATACCTGAAGTTCAGGCGTACATTATGAGATTAGGCATACCAGCCTAAAGGGCTTTATTTTTTGTCCTTATGTGTCTAGTGGTCTATAAAGACCTACAGACTCTTAAAAACCTCTTCGGAAAGCTTTTAGGTCCTTGCTTTTACTGGAATAACTAAGTGGGGTCCATTTGGGGCAGTACACCTAAACTTTCATTCTTGTGAAAGATCAAGCATACCAACCTGAAAAGCTTATTTTTTTATCCCTGTGTGTCTAGTGGTTTGTAAAGACCTACAGACTCTTAAAAAACTCTTTAATAAAGTCCCAAATCCTTGACTCTTTTGAAAAGTCCCTGTGGATCCCATTTCAATTCTATTATTTTACCAGATTTTTTACTTTATTTATTTCATGTTGTTTCCATTTTGCATTAAATTATGTCTTTCAATTTGTAGACTAATTTACTCTTGATTTACATACAATTTTGCTACAATTCGTTTTCCAGTAACTTTTCAATCATGTTATGAGGCTTCATGCCAAATTTAGGCCCATCCCCATAAGCATAGGCCTCGGAATGGGTCCCACAAGTTCTACACCTCATGAGAATCTATGTAAACTTAAGCAAAATCCACCCCCTTTGAAAAATCTAAAGTGGGGATTATACTTTACAAATGAGTTTGGGATCTTTCAAAGGTGTGTCTGGAGTCCTAATCCAGCTCCCTAAAAAATCCCAGGTCCATTTTACCTGTTTTGATGGCCCCAAAGTATAAAGAATCAGTTGTTGGAGTGTTGCACAGAACCTATACGTTTGAAAACCTATACACTTGAATTTTAATTTTGGAAAGATGTCTCTCTCAGCTTTCCAAAGAGACCAACCACACTCAATTCTGTGGTTTGTGGAGAGAGATATATCCATTTGAGTGCGGGATGTCCATAGTATGCCTAAATTTTAATCTTGTTAAAATTCAATTGTACACCTTAAGTCAAGCGTACAGCCAATTTCAAGTATACAAACAGTATCCCACCCTTGTTCATTATACCTTGTTGGAAAGATCTCTCTCTCAGTTTTCCAAAGTGACCAACCACACTCAATTCTTAGTTTTTTTTTAAAAGACGTATGTCCATTTAAGTGCGGACTGTTCGGAATACACCTGAATTTTGATCCTATTAAAATTCAGGTGTACACATGATGTTTAGGCTTACAGCCTACTTTCAGGCATACAAACAGGATCCCAACCATGCCTTTCAACTTTCCCAGACCTTTTATGATTTCCACCTTATCCTAGAGTTATGTTCCAATGGTTCACGACCTAAAGACTCTAAGACCTGGCCATAGCCCAATTAGGTCCCTAAAACACTCACATTGGTATAACATAGTCTTGAGCCCCTTTCACTAACACATTTTAACAATGAGGAGTACTTTGTAAGAATATAAATACACTAAAATAAACCTGCCCTAAAATCACTCTCACAGTCAAATGTACTTAACTACAGAGACTTAAAAACCCTCAGAACTATATGCAGTTTGATCCCGATAAAACCCTAGGAACACTAAACCATACAAAATCGAGTATATAGGCAGCCAAAGACTATATCTCAGGTTCAATTGCCATGATCACACCACGGGGGTAATCTAGACCATTAAAAATCAAAAGAACATTATCTACTCATTTTTTCTTACTAGCAATTGAAAATTGCTAGGTTAGAGGAATCGTCCTAAAAAGGTGGGTAATGGGGGTGCCTAATACCTTCCCCAATTGCAACCAAATAGCTTACCCAGATCCCTAGAAACTAGACCAGTTAGAGGGTCAACCCTACGCCCAAGTGCCTCGCCTGGGCCCCAAAAGCCCACAATCCTCCTTTCCAGGGAAAAGGATGCAGGCATCCAACCTTGCATGTAAAAATCTGAGTTAGTGGTGACTCCAAACCCAAGCCTAGAGGCCGACCCAAATAGGCCGAGCGTTATCCCCAAAAGTGGGGCGGGCAGACCTCCTCGATCTTTCCGCGATGCCCACAGGTGCCTTCACCTCTTAACCATAGGTGAAGAGAAGTTACCTAGGGTTAAGTTGTCAACTTTGATGAAAACCAAAGCAAAAAAAAAAACTAAGGATGACACAAAGCTCTTCTAGTCCCCTCTCCCATGTTATTGTAGGTGTTGTGTTTTCCGATGCCGATGATAGTGATCCCACCCAACTTGAAATAACCAAGCTTCTTTATGGATTCTAAGTGAGCAAAGGCCAAGTTGATAGCTTCATCTAATAAATGAGAGAAAACCAAAATTGGGTAGACAGAGTAAGTTGAGTTGGAGTTCTAAAGAAATTCCAACTAAGGTTTAATAACTAAAATGGTTAGGTCATATCTAAACGTGTTATTGGAATAAGGGTGTAAACAATCACTATAAATGTAATACCCCATGTTGAACTTAAGAGGTAAAATTATCCTTTCACATGCTTATGCAGACCTTAAAGTGGTTTAGAAACCCATTGGACCAATTTAGAAGTATAGAACCTAAGTTAGACCTAAAATTATTCAAGTTCGGAAGTTTTTTCCTACTACGTAATTGAGGTAACTTTCCAAGCCCACTGACACCAATCTCAAGTGAACTAGAGTATAAGACATACCTTGTTGGAAATTTCATCAAGTCTTCTTTTCAAAGCGACAAACGGTTTCCAATTCTAAATTTTTTAGAGAAAGTTATGGACATTTTCCCCGCAACGGGTTTTGCTGAAAAAAACTAGGGAGTTTCGGGTCTCTCAGGCCGAGGGCTCACCTGTCAAGACGAGGACTGACCGAGGGGGTGCTCGAGAGCTCACCGATTGAGACGAGTGCTCACCAAGGGGGGTCCAAATGGCTCACCTTTCGAGGTAAGGGTTATGGGTCTCAAAAACTAGAAAATAACAAAAAAATGCCCAAAAAAATTATTTTTGATGTGACACTTGCTCATTGGTCCCCCAAATATATGGAATCTCATCTTAGGCAAGTTATAACCCTACTAACACATCAATTAGGTTATTTTCCTCATTAAAAGAAAGAAGGAAAAGGTTAGAGAAGGTTGGAAGCTAAGCATAGGAGTTCTTCCCTAATTTGGTAAGTTTCACTTTCAACCATGGAAATTCTTCTATAATAGCTTATTTTTCTACTAGAACTTCTTAGTTTCATTCATTTAATGTTAGATGTACTTTAATATTGTAGAGCAAGGTGACTTAAGGAGGTAAAATGAGAATTTCATTCCCTAAAAGCTTTTGGATTGAGCTTGGTAAAAATATCTAGCTTACTATGGATTTGATGAAGTATATTCCTCTTTGATCTTTAGAGTTTGTATGTGAATCTTTTGGAAATCCTTGAAATATTTGGAAATCTTGATCCAACTCTTTGAACGTCGGACTTAATCTTTTTTAGTAAGTAAATTTATCATATTATAGATGATTTGAAGTAACTTCCTTTGTGAATTTCTTTGATCTTTGAAATTTGTAATTGAATCCGTTGGAATCTCTGGAAAATCCTTGGTCAATCCTTTTAATATGGTTTAATTCTTGGATTAGGCTCTTTTGTAAGCAAATCTTGCATGCTATAGATGATGTGATGTATTCTCTTTTTTTATTCTCTTAGATCTTTATGTTTTGATTATATAAACTCTTTAGAATCTCTGAAAATAGGTGAAAATCTATGTTCTAAGCCATTGAAACTTGTGATTACTAGAATATAAGCTTCTTTAATAAGTAAACATTGCTTACTATGGGTGATTTGATGTAAACCCCTAATTAGATTTCAAATTATGTGATGTTAAACCATGTAAACCTCTGAAATGTTTGGCAACCTTTGAATCATCTTAAATCTATGAATTTCAGTTTGTTTAGTAAACTTTCATGCCTCTTATGCTTAGAATGACTCTCTTCTCATTGAAATTTCTGAAAATTCTATAGATCTATGATTTAGACCATTGATTCTTGTTTTCTCTTTAGATCTACACTTAGTTTATGAAAGATTATTGATCTTAGATGTTGTGTGGACTGATTTCCTTCAAGAAATTCTTAAGAACATGTGAAATTTGAAATTTTCTCATATGAATCTTTGAAAATCTATGTGAAGTTGTAAATCCTTTAAGATCTATTCTATTTATGATCAATTTGAAAGATAATCCTACTTTGTCTTTTGTTTGGAACATTAAGAGTGTTATTGGCTCTATACAATTTGATTCATTGAAATATATGTGAAATTTTTGTGTAAATATACTGAACTCATTGATTCTATTGAACTTTATGCCTCCTATGTGATTATGTGAACCTTCGAATTCTATTTCATGTTTGAATTATTAACTCTATGAGAAATCTTAGTGAATCACTATGACTCCAGACTTATGAATATTGAATCATACATTAACACTGAATCTAAGTGAACCATATGCCTTTAATATGATTGATTTATGAAAATGTGATGCTTACGATTGCTTTATACATTATAGAAACATTCTGATTATTGAAACTACGTGGACCTTCAAACTGATCAATGTGAACTTCTTTTTGCACTTCAAACCTTTGACCCATTTTAGGCCCCATCACAGGGCTATGTGTGACCATTGATTATATGGGCCTTGACACTAGACTAAGTGTGTCCTTGACTATTTGGGCTTACTCACAAGGCTAAGTGTGAGAAAGTACTTTGGATATGCTCTTTGGCTCACAGATATTGGCCCTCCTCCTTAGGGTTATAACAAGAGCATTGTCCCTTCTCCTTGGGGTTAAACAAAGACATTGGCTCTACTCGTGGGGATTAGCATGAAATTAAGACCCTACCCGTAGGGTTGGCCAAAGCATACAAATACTTTACATAGAATCTTTGAACATCGAACTCATAACACTTTGAATCTTTGAACTCTGAATATTGAACTTCAAACATTATGAACCATGTGAACTCCGAACACTTTGAACACCGAAATCCAAACACTCTAAAATCATAAAATATTGGATCTTTCAAGATTTAACATATAACATCGAGTTGTGAGTCTTGACCTCCGCATTGACTTATTATTCAGACTTAAATTTCTGTATTGAATCGTTGTCTTCTGTTTAACATGTGATTATTGTTGTTTTATACTGATAATTGCTTAAAATTGCATAATTATCATAATCAAAATGAGCATTATCACATTTATTTTATGTATATTTATAT
>JAOXJP010021875.1:0-17247 GCA_025762735.1 Platanus orientalis | reverse complement strand
ACAGGCCCTAAGCATGATGCCTTTATGTTTAAATTAGTTCAATTAGTCACCTCCTAATGAGGGTTACACAAAAGAGATAAAAATTGTCTCTAATGCACTTCTTTTTTTACCATAGTCCACCAGTTTTTTATTTTTATACCAAGCCAATGGGGCTCAAATTTTAATGGTAGGCTCTTGGAAGGGTAGCCTACCTCTGATAAAAAAATTGATGAATTTTAAAGCATGTTTGGATCTTAAAACATTCCCCCCAAACATGCCCTAAAAACTGATTTTTCTGAGTATTTAGTTTTCAAGCATACTTATTTATTTTTTATGATTTTTGTAGTTATTCATTTGAGCCAATTTTTTATATATAACTCTCAATATGTTGTTTCATCTCTGTTAAAAATTTAGGAATTTTCCAACTCCCCTAAGGGATCCATACTATAAAAAATAGGTTGTTGGATTTTCTCCCAGCAACCAACACCTGAATTTTAAGTTGAATTAAAATTCAAGCATCAACTAATTTTAGGCATTGGAGAAATTCAAATGTTGGGTTCTAGGCCCACCTCAATGACCCTTGACCTTTTCTAAACCCATAAACATACTGAAAATGTATTCTGGAACCCATCCTTATGCCAAAGTACCTCTATAGGCCTTATTTTTCTCCCAATGCCTAAATTTTAATGTGAATTAAAATTCAGGCATTGATAGAAATTTCTAGCATTTGGATCCATTTCAAGAATTAGACCTATAATAAAAATAAAATAAATTTTATTTTTTATATTATTGCTTTATATACATTTTTTGGATTTAGGATAAAAATTTATGGATCATAGAGAGGTTATTCACCTCTCTACAATTCCCCACACCACTAGGACTAGGGGTGGCAATGTTTGACATGACCCAACACGAAACTAAGCGGTTTAGGGTTGACCCTAAATGTCTTTCGAGTCAAAACAGGTCAACCCGCTTTGACACGATTAATAAATGGGTCGGGTTAGGGTTGAGCCAAATTGTCTTATACTCTTACCTTGACACAACACGAACCTGACTCGCCAAGATGAATTACCACATAACCCGCGAACCCGACAAGACCCAACACAAAAATAAGCTGGTTAAGGTTGACCCTAAATGTGTTTCAGGTCAAAACAGGTTAACCCGCTTTGACACGATTAATAAATGGGTTAGGTTAGTGTTGAGCCAAATAGTCTTATACCCTTACCTTGACACAACACGAACCCAACCCAGCAACACGAATTGTCACCCCTAATTGGGACCCACAAAGAGGGGTCCAAGACCCAAGGCTAGTTGTTGGTTTTTCTAAAGACTGACACCTAAATTTTACCCTGAATTAAAATTAGGCATATGAAGATTCAAGCTTCAGGGTTAAATTCAGGCATCAAGTCTGATTGAAAAACCAACTTACTTTTTTTATTCCAGTCTCTACCCCTACAAGGGTTCAAACTTTGGGTTTGAATAATATGACTTTAGAGGGGTTTCTTTTACCTTTTTGTAGACCCAACACCAGTGGAACTCATAAAAGAGGAGTCCAAACTTAAAGGCCAGTTGCTAGTTTTTACAGCAATTGACACCTAAATTTTACCTTGAATTAAATTCAAGAGTATAAAATTTAGGCATCCATGCTAAATTCAAGTGTTAGGCCTGAAACACAAAAAAGAAATGAAAACTTTTTTATTTTGAATATTGTCTCTAACATAGGTTCAGACCTTGGTACCACAACATCTAAACCCCATAGGGGTCTCCCATCCCTTTGTAATACCTTAGGATAGTGGGACCCATAGTAGAAGATCAAAAATCACAAAAGTTAGGTTGCTAGATTTTTCCAAAAGCCAACGCCTGAATTTTACTTAGAATTGAAATTCATGCATTTTAAAATTCAAGTGTTAGAAGAAAATTTAGGCGTTAGGCTTGTAAAAAATTCAAAAAACCCATCTTTTCAATTCTTTTTTTGACATAGACCTCTATGGTAGTTTAAGGCATTTATGTTTACGATAAGTTATCCTAAAAAGGTGGATATTTTGGGTGTCTAACACCTTTAAATGCAACAAAACAACTTACCCTATTCTTTGGAAAGTAGACTGGTTTTTAGGAGTTAACTCCTAGACCTCTAAGTCTAAACTTCCCATCCTTTCTAAAGGAAGGGGACCGATGTCGAATTTCGTCAATACACCCGAGTTGGTGGCGACTCCCAATAAAAGCCTAACCCGAGGGTTAGCACACTTTCACACCCCCAATGTGGCTCGAATCTGTGGCAGCTCGCGCCCGAACTCCGATGTCCACAATTAGCTTGGATTCTGGAGAGGGAGTGATGATGGAGATTTAGTTTTGATATTATTTTATTTTCAAACATTATGTTATTTTATTTCACTATTTCTTTAGAGACATATTTGATTCAGTTTAGTTCAGTTATTTCAGTTCTATTTGATAAGATGTCATAGGTTAGTTTGATTTTTAATCATGTGGAGATGGTTTATTATTATTTTGTTTATATCAGATTATGGATTTTATTTATGGATTATGGTTTGTGCATTTTAAATTTAATGAAATGGAATGATTATGGTTTGATTATGCAATTCTGCTACATATGTATGGAAGAAAATATGCAAAAAATTTATAAGAAAAATTGAATGGCATTAATATGAATGAATAAATGTCATGGGCCAAAATTCATAGCCTTATAGGTATGGATTTTGGGGCTTGACAAAGCATCATTCACAATAGTTGAGAGACTAAAATGCCAACTTCAAATACAACAAAAGCTATGATATTGGGGAGTCATGAGTTAGCACTTGGTGTTGTTGTCGATGAATGTGAAGAGATAGCATATACAGTCTCTTGTACCAAAGACATCAACTATGATAAGGACTAGATTGTTGACTCAAGATGTTCAAACCATATGATAGGAGATAAATCAAAGTTTCTAAGTTCACTGAGTTCAAAGGCGGTAAATTAGTTGTCATAGAAAATAATGCTCAACTCACAATCACTCGTATAGGAGAAATTACTTGCATTCCAAGATTCAACAAGAACGAAGCCCAACTACAAAAGGTGTTCATGTGCTAAGTATAAGAAAGAACTTACTCTTTGTCTAACCATTAACATCATCGGGCAATTTTGTTGTATTTGGCCTGAATGATGTTAGTGTCTATCAAAGTTTGAAGTTGGCTGATAAGCTGATCATCATGGGATATAAATTAGACTTGGTTTACGTCATGTCGGCTAAATCAGCCTATGTTGATAAGACCTATCAAAGTGAAATAGAAGATCTATGGCACGCTCGGCTAGGGCATGTGGGCTTCAACAAGCTAAGGATAATAATGAGTTGATCGGTACTCAAAGGTCTTCCTCACTTAGAAGTTCGAATGGATATAGTCTACACTGGGTGCTAGTAAGGGAAGGCTCACCAACTACCATACACAGAGTCAAAGTTTCGAGCTAAGAAGCCCTTGGAGCTTGTCCATTCATATGTCTTTAGACAAGTGAAGCAAGCTTTAGTCGGCGGAATGAAGTACATGGTGACCGTCATCAACAACTTCTCAAGGTATTTAAAGAGAAAGTTGAAAGAGAAGTTAACCACACTACCTTCATACGGATAATGGGGGAGAATTCATGTAAAAAGAATTCTCAAAAAATCTAAAAGAACGTGGGATTCGACGACAATTAACCTATCCAAGAAATCCATAGAAAAATGGGGTCATAGAAAGACAGAATCAACATCTTGTGGAGGTCTATCGAAGCATATTGCATGCCAAGAATGTGTCAAGTGAATTCTAGGCAAAATGTATTAAAACAACTACCTACATATTAATCGCCTTCCTCAACAGAAGTTAGGATTCGTCTCTCCATTCGAGAAGATTTAGAAGATCAAACCTACAGTAAGACATTTTCGAGTTTTTAGCTATGTCTGGTATGTGTTTGTACTAGATCAGTCATGTAGCAAGTTTGACAAGAAGGCATTACAGTGCATATTCTTGGGATACGATAGTGAACGGAAAGGTTTCAAGTGTTGTGATCCCACTACTAATTGATATTATACCTCTTAGAATGTTATATTCGATAAAGCATCATCGTGGTGGTCACCAGAAACTACATTACCAAGATTCAAGGACTTAGAGGATGACTTTCAACTAAGATTGAAGACTGAAGAGGCTAAAAAGAAAGATGGTGACCAAGTAAGTGAACCCATCATCCTCACCAAGAAATCACACCAGCTCTTGAAAAGATGGTGTTCATTAGCCAAGAACACATGAAGAGGCTAGGCCAAAATCAACTAGAAATTAAAGGCCAAACAGTACATCATTCTAGTCAAGTGAGAAAACCAAATCCAAAGTATATTGATGTTGCTTTGGTCAAGACAAATGATATTCAAGATCCAGCTTCATATGAAGAAGCATGCAAAAGTAAAGAATGGCAAAAATCCATGGAAGTTGATATTATGTCCTTAAAGCATAATCAGACCTACGATTTGGTACCAAAGGATAAGGACATCAAACCCATATCATGCATGAATACCCGTCCAGATGGATCTATAGAAAGATACAAGGCTCGTCTTGTTGCTCCAAAATTTTCTCAACAACATGAGCTTGATTATAATAAGACCTTCAGTCCTATAACCAAAATCACAATGGTTCGTATACTATTAGCCCTGGATACTAGTAAGTCTTAGAAACTATGTCAGATGGACATTAAAAATGCATTCCTTCTTAGGGAGGTTGATCAAGACATTTATATGGAGTAGCCAAAAGGATTTGAGAGCAAGGATAAACCGAGTTATGTGTGTAAACCATGAAACGTTCTCTATGTACTAAAGCAAGAACCAAGGGCTTGGTATTGGAAGATTGACGAGTTCCTACTATAGAATGAATACTCAGCCACTCTTGTAAACTCTAGGCTATTTGTAAAAGCTAGAAACGGTTGATTATTAGTTATGCTCATCTATGTTGATGACTTAATCATCACAGGGAACGATGTTGAAGAGATAAGTCGTATAAGGAAAAATCCGATGGTACGATTTCATATTGGGGGAGCTCTAAAATTTTCTAGGACTTGAAATTGATCAAATCATGGAAGGTCTCTTCTTATGCCAGTAAAAATATATAACAGACTTCTTATAGAAATTTGGTATGGTCAACTGCAAACTAATATCAATACCAATGGAGACTAACATAAAGCTAAAAGTTGACGAATGTGATGTTTTGAAGGATACTATGACGTACAAGAAAATTGTCGAAAGCCTGATTTATTTGAGATTAACTTGGCCAGACGTCTCACATGCATTTGGAGTGGTTAGTCAGTTCATGCAAGAACCAAGAAAACCTCATCTACAAGTTGTTCATAGAATATTAAGATACATCAAAGGTACAACCGACTACAGACTGCTATATAGAAAAGATAAGTGTGAGTAGATTGGATATTGTGACACTGACTTCACTGGAGATCCAACCACTCGCCGATCAACCGCAGGATACTCCTTCAACCTTGGCTTGGCAGCAATCTCTCGGTGTAGTAAGAGGCAACCAACAATTTCCTTATCGACCACTAAACCAAAGTATAGATCTACATAGCTGAGAATCCCGTCTTCCATACCAGGACATATTGAAGTCAACTATCACTACATCTGAGAAAAGGTTCTACAAGAAGATATCACACTGACACTAATCAGAATTGAAGACCAAATTGCTGGTGTATTTACAAAGGGACTCAATTATCCAACATTCATAAAGCATTGAGAAGCACATGCATGGCTAAAAGATCAACATTAAAAGTCATTGTTGGGGGGGATTGTTGAAGAATAGCAACACCGATTCTCTAGTATAATCTGGAGAGACCGGCAGAATTTTAGAAGAAAAACCAAATTCTAAGGTCGGTCAAAGATTCTACAAAATTTTACCATCTTCGCGGAACCCCTCCTATTTGTGTGTGAATAAGTGTTGTGAAAGTGTGTGAATGTAAGAGCTTAAGTGAGCTAACAGCTGAGTGAAGAGTGAGAACAAGTGTTGCGCTCAAGTGCCCTTGAGTGTGTCCGTGTGCAGTAGGAAGCGTGTATGTTAGTGAATGCTTGAGTAAGTAAAATAAATTTCTTTAATAAAGCGCATCTCGGTATTCAACGAACGTATGCCTATTAATCGCATTCTTTTGTGAAAACAGATTGGAAAGAAACACTAGCGCAGAACCTAACCTGACCCACCCTGTGAGACATATTTCCAGCGTCTGGAGAAATATAGATAACTAGTTAAGGTCATCTTTTGGCCTCTCACATCTCTCGTGGGACCCAAATCGAAGTTAGATTTCGAAACACATACCTGCTTGCCTGCCTGCCTGCCTGCCAGCCATGTGAGCTGTATAACTAGTACGACGAGAGATCCTCCAACTTTCATTGAATGGGATAAATTTATAATAACCCCCACCTACTGTATGAAAGAAGCAGTATGAATGGTGAGGAGAACGTAATTAATCATACCAGTATTCAATCAACCAGGTCATGACATTCCAAACCAATGACTCCATAGTAACCCACCCCTCACCACCCCCTTGTGCCTGCTTTGCATCTCATGAACCCCTTCAAATTCCATTACCTTCATGTGTTCAGAAAACCTTCCATTAATAATCATTATGATCCAAATGCCCTCTTAGGTTGTCCTGCTTTCATTTTGTTTCCGTCCCTTGGGATCTGGAAGCTTGCGGGCTACATTGAGTGCTGGTGTGGAAAATTTGAATTGCCCGTCTAACAAGGGACCCTTAAACTAAGCCACATGTATAATGCAATTGTCCAGCACAGCCTACAGGCTACAGCTCTCCCTGCAAAAAGCAGCTCATTTTTCCCTTAATTTTTTACATTGGTCTGAAATTTGTCACACGAGTGTGAGGTGGATGGACGGCCAAGGCAGCAACAAGGAACCAAATATTTTCATTTTTTAAATTCCCATAGCATTTGAATGTACAAGGTGATACTTCAAGGTTGAGACTCATCTCAAGTCATACCGGTTTGTTAATAAAGATCAGAAATGCGATAATCTTATGATTTTATGAAAGGAAAACACTATTTTAGTATTTATTCATGTTTTGATGATGAAATAGAGACGACTCCACTTTCAGATGCTGTAATGTTCATATGCATTCAGATGCTGTGGCAAACAAAAACGAAATAATTGCAACCAAATGCAGCACTCAAATAATACACAGGCGGTTAAAACATGTTAGCAGTATTTTTTGTTGTAACCTGTGTATTATTACAGTGGAGCCAATAATTTGCAAAATAAAATGCCTCCCCCCACCTTTGTTGATTGTTGCACAAAACATTGCACGATCCTTGTTGCAGAGGATTCGTTCTTCTATATTAAAGGGATTCTAAAGGCCTATTTTGTATGAATAAAATAGCTGGCCTCGGTTAGAATGGGGCCACCTAACAAAATTTTCCCACCTGTGGCAGAAAATTCAAATTTCAGTTGCTACTAACTCAATGTACTGGGGGGCAGCCTCCATAGAAATTTCATTTCAAAATCAATTCCTACGTTTTCTCTAACATTCAGGTTGAAGAAATTCTCTTTAACAAGACAGTAATGTGTCATTCAAGTCTTCTTTTAAGTATTACAGAGAGATGTCCAGGCCAACATGTAATCAATAGCCACCATTGTATGATAGATTTTAAAAAAAAAAAAAGTGACTACTGCCGACTAGAGAGCATCTGCACGTGCACATACACACACACACACACAAAAGGACAAAAAAATCACACCTACAAATGCAACTTATGCCTTCGCTTTTCCTGCTTGCTGAGCTTGAATTCTTTGTTGCAATTTTAATATCTGCAATATAAGAAAATTCAATCATTGAAACCATCACAACACTATGGACACACATAAATCACTCCCCCCCTCCCCCCAAAAAATAAATCAATATATCTATATATATACACCAAAGTTTTATTATTAATGAAAAAACTACTATAACAAGTTGTAGATAAGGCAATTGGAGATTTAGAAACAGTCAATTTACACCTACCAATTAGGAAAGGCAATTTCACAAATGTGATCCAATTATGTAGAAATTTGATTATGTCCTGAAGCTTCAGCTAAAATATTCCCAAGAATTTACTGTCAAATCAAATAAATTTGACAATTGCAGCCTTTATAGTATCTAAAAATCTTTCCTTGGATCCAAGTGCAAGAATTTATGAGCTTGGATTCGGTAGGACAACTTAGAGAGTGGCTAAAGTTGGAATGACATTAGGGCTGACACATCAGTGCCGAAAAAGTGACACACTTTTTTGGGGATGTTTTTCACTTTTTGGCACTGATGTGTTGGCCCTGATGTCATTCCAACTTTAGCCACTCTCTGAAGTTGTTGTACCTAATCCTTAGGGAGAATTAACAGTCCTCTATTAAACCTCCAGATTCTTAAACAAGTAAAAAGAGTTTTCATCCTTTTCCTCTAATTCTTCTGGGAAAGAAAAGCAAATTCTATCAGTAGAAGATGCCCGAGTGGTTAAGTTGGTAAAGTATGGGGTTCATACCACAGACCTGTGTTCAAAATCCATCTTCACCAACAAACATTAAACCACTGATATATTTAAAAATAAAATAAGATCTAACCTCTTTTGCTTTGATTATGTCCTGAAGCTTCAGCTAAACTATTCCAAAGAATTTACTGTCAAGTAAATTTGGCAATTGCAGCCTTTATAATATCTAGATTCTAATCTTTCCTTGGATCCTACATGCAAGAATTCACACTCCTCTATTAAACCTCCAGATTCTTAAATCAAGTTAAAAAAAAGCTTTAATCCTTTTCCTCTGCTTCTTCTGGGAAAGAAAAGCAAGTAATATATCAGTAGAAGATGCCCGGTTGGTTGAGTTGGTAAAGTCTGGGGTTCATAGTTCATACCACATACCTGTGTTTGAAATCCATCTTCACCAACTAACATTAAACCACTGATATATTTGAAAATAAAATAAACTTAACCTCAGTTTCACTTTGCTTCAAAAAAATAATAATAAATAAAAATCTATCAGTGCAATATTCGATTCAAAGTCTTGTGTTGATCCGTAAGAAAATGGATTTGAACTGGGGTAAAAGACTTATTGAAATTCTTCTGCCTTACCAGTCTATCATGCCACCAAAAGATATTTTCTTTAGGGGAGATTACTGACCCATTCGTTTTTATTGGATTTGCATATTGGTCAGAAGTTGCGGGTCACATTGAGAAACTCAATTCAAGCCTTTTCATTTTCATTGCAATAAAGCATATGCAAATCCTTCTAAGTCAAACAAAACAATCACTAAAAACTAATAATTATGTTTATATATATGACAAAAAAAAATCAAATGTAGTTTGGGATGGTATTTATGAATGAAGATCTGGCCACAACTCTTCCTCTTCTAGCTCTCTTCGACACTGAAATTGGGGGAAGAAAACAGTTCACTCCTTGGGTAAAACCAATTTTCAAAGAAATGGAAAAGGTAGGTATCCATCATGAAACAAAAAGAGAGAAAGTAGGTGGACACATCTACCGAGAGCGAGAGGGAGAGGGAGAGGGAGAGAGAGAGAGATGGGCCACATGCCAGTCACCAAGAGGTGGAGTTAAAAGCATATAACATGATGACTCAGCATGCATGAGAAAAGTGATGAGCAAAGAGATCCATAGCAGAATAAATTAGCAATTCAAAAGATAAACTAGATTCCTACTCAAATCAAGTACTAAAAGTATAAAAGAAAATGAACTCGTAATGAAACTAATCAGCCTAATAATTAAATAACATATAAAATTATGAGAACTAGTGTCTTATGTGCTTAAATTATTAATTATTTTCCTATTAGAAAATAGCCAACAATGCGATAATAATGGGAAAGTTATTAACTACAAAATGGAGTGAAGAAAGGCGACAGTAATGGGAAAGTTAAGGGGCTGGCAGCAAGTACGATCACAAGATCATGCAAGGAAAAGCTAACTAAAAATGATGTCAAGCAAGTTTAGGGTCTGTTTTATAGGTCAGAAAACAGTGAATATCATAAAGAGATGAACCATTGAATATGCCTCAAGTATGGTAGTCTTCACTCAAAAGTTGGGGGCAACCAATAGCCTCTAGCACCCTCTCAGGCATTTTAACAAACACCTAAGATGCCAAAATGTGGACAAAGTCCCTTCATCTAGATAAATTGAATTTCAGCAACCAAGAAGCAATAAAAACCCTCTAGTATGTAATGAACCGGATGCAACGAAATCAACTAATTGCAAAAGAACTCAAAAATCCAACTATTGTAGGCTGGCCGCAGGTATAGAGTGATGATTTCTCCAAGTGTTCAAGCCCAAAACTTCAAAACAACATCTAATAGAATAGCCGCATATAATAGGATGACAATACTTGATGAAATTTGAATGAATCCAAGTGAATAGGCTGCTGGAAAATTTCTGGGCAGAAAATAGAGGTGTTTTCTTTATAGAAATTCAAAAGGGAATGGGGTTTTGCTTCAGCTGATTTACATGGGGTACATGTGGAGGGAGATGTTTGATGGTGAAAAAATCAAGGAAAGGTGGTCAGCTGGTGTATGGATGAAATATGATTGATGGAGATGAAGATGAATCTATATGGGTGCTCATGGATGAATACGGAGATGGGTTTTAATGGTTTTTAGCAAAAGGGTTCAATAAAACCAGTAAAATATGAAAGACATTAACAAGAAGATGGTAGAGATGGATGGGAGAGAAGATGAAGATGAAGTTACATAGATTACTTGTGGAAAATCACCAATCCATACTTAAAAAATCACGAACTTAAGTCCAAGCTAGGTACAGAATTTGAGAGTTGTAGCTGTATAGAAGAAAGAGAGCTTTTAGCTCTCAAAATTTAACTCAAAATATGGGTCTTACCCCTTGGTTTACAAAATAGAAAGCAATAAAATAAAATAAAATAAACAAAATAAAAACGTCCCCCCTCTCTATGGTGGTTGACCAAGCCTATTTGAGAGGCTTTTGTGACACTTTCAATCATGCCCCATATAAAAAATAAATATACCAAATGTGTCCTCAAACTCTACTAAACATAAAAAAGTGTCTATAAACTGAAATAAAAACCAGAAAACTAAAACAAATACATCCAAATAAATGTCACCACATATCCTCCAATAAAAGTGCACACATGTGGCCCTACAACCAAAAGAAAGTAAGCCCCACATGCTTCCAAATAAGTACTCTAAACACCTCCAAATCTATCCCAGATTGAATTAATGCTTTCAAGAACCATCCTAATCCATGTAAAGACTCAAAGGAACCCTCCTCCTATGTTGGTACACCTTAAGGTTGCCATGTGGCAAAATGTCTTCATCAAATCTCCATGTTTGAGAAGGATTCGTCTCTGGCAAAATACAACTCTAATATCGCTCTAGAATGTTTGGATTTATCTACTATCGTTCATCGTGCGTCAACCATGAACTGTCGACCAAGGATCTACATTTCCCCTTGACAAGATAGCACTGATAACCACCATACTAAGTGGATACTGTCTCCTCATCCAAAATATCCTCTACCTCCTCACGCCTCTATCTCAAAGGTGGCGGTGGTGGTATAGGCTAGGTATGCTAGGAAGTGATACCAAATACCAATGAATTTGCAAAAGGAGAAACATGTGCATGGTACGAGACTAGGTCTTCAACATTGAATATTGAACTAATCCCCAAATCAAATGATAAATCAATAATATAAACATTAGGTCCTATCTTTCTCAGAATTTTATATGGCCCTGAACTACGTGCATATAGTTTCTTGGTAACTCCAGACTAAAATCAATTATACCTGAGTCGTACCATTACTTGTTCTCTTTCTAGAAACTGTTGATGCACTCAATGAGAATCAGTCAACCATTTATAATTATCATTGCTAAGAATTACTTTCCTACAGATCTCTTCATGTAATGAATGTATATGATGTGAAAAAGTGGATGCAAACTCAGAAGGTGTATGGGTAACTGATATAGAAATAAGGTCAATAGGTACTCTAGGTTTGTAACCATGAAAATCTCAAACAGACTCATACCTGTGGTCCTATTGACTGAACGATATATGCAAACTCAACTATAGACAATACATTATCTCATGACCTGAGATGTTCCCCTACCAGACAATGTAGGGGACTACTTAAACTCCTATTCATAACCTTAGTCTAACCACCTGTCTGAAGGTAATATGCAAACGAAAACTTCAATTGAGTACCCATCATCTTCTATAGTCTTCCAAAAGTAACAAACTTGACATTTTTGTCAGACACTATAGAACTAGGAAGTTCATGTAGCTTAACGACTTCGTCAAAGAATAATTTGGCTATTTTTTATGCATCGAAAGTCTGAGAGCATAGTATAAAATGAACCATTTTCGAGAAACGATCCACAACTACCACAATGGAATCATGCTTCCTAAATGTCATAGGTGAACTTAGCACGAAGTCAATACTCACATCCCGCTAAGGAGTGTGAGGAACTAGCAATGGAGTATACAATCCAAATGATTATTTCATTTGCTTTGCCAATTGGCAATTCCGACACTGCTTTACAATTTTGGTTACATCTCTCTTTAAACTTAGGCAATAAAATCGATCATCTACAAGAGCAATGGTCTTGTCTCGGCCAAAATGGCATGCCATGCCTCCTGCATACAAATCCCATACAAGAAAATCATGCACTAAAGTACAAGAAATACATAAGCAAGCATCTTTAAAGAGATACCCATCTTATAAAATATCTAAGACACTCTTAGATGGATCACTCTTCAAAGAGGTAGACTTCCCCAAAGTCTAGGCAAGTTTCGTACTCTTCCTTTAACCTTTCAAACCCAGTCACTTCAATCTTCATTGAATGCAGCAAGGCAATCTTATGACTTAAGGCATCTACAACTTTGTTTTCTATACCAGTTCTATGCTTGAGCACAAAGGTATACTCCTAAATAAACTCAACCCATTTGGCATGCCTAGAGTTAAGCTTCTTCTAGGACTCTAAATATCTCAAAGCTTCATGATCAGAAAATAGTAAGAATTCCTGCGGTAACAAATAATGTCTCCATTATCTCAGAGCCTGTAGTACCACATAAAATTCTTTATCATAGGTAGAGTATTTTTGTTTAGCCTTATTCAATTTCTAACTAAAATAAGCTATCGAGTGACCTTGGCTTAGAATTCCACCTTATCGCAACACCAAATGCATTACACGCTACTTCAAAGATTTTAAAAAAGTCTAGTAGACGCATGACCAGAACAAAAGTCATCATTGACTTAATCTCCGCCAAAGCCTTAGCAATAGACTTCGTCTAGTAAAACTCCATTTTCTTGACGCAATCTGTAATGGGAGCCACCACTATACTAAAACCACGAATGAACCGCCTATAGATAATAGCAAGAACATGGAAACATCTAACCTCATAGAGATTCTTTAGCTCTTACTACTCAACTATAGCTTTGACCTTGTCAGGGTCAGCTAACATTCCTTCAGCTGACACAATAAACCCTAAAAGGATTACATGAGAAGTTAAGAAGGCACACTTCTTTAGGTTTGCCTATAACTTCTCCTTTCTATGGAGATCACACACCTGTCTTAAGTGTCTCAAATGTTGTTCTTTGGTAGTAATATAGATTAAGATATCATCAAAGTATACTACCAAGAACTTTTGAATGAATGGCCTTAACACTTGAGTCATAATCCACATAAACGTATCAGGAGTATTAAACAGTCCAAAAGGCATGACTAGCCATTCATATAACTCATCATTCATCTTGAAGGCAGTTTTACACTCATCTCCAAGTCGTATGTGAATTTGATGGTAACCATTTTTAAAATCTATCTTGGAAAAGATAGTGGCACCAGCCATCATATCAAGCATATCATCTAACCTTGGGATGGGAAACGTGTAGCGTACCGTGATCTTATTAATAGCCCTGTTATCCACACACATACGCCATGATCCATCTTTCTTGGGTGTGAGGAGTGCAGACATGGCACATGGGCTCATGCTCACCCTGATGAATCCCTTGCGATCAGTGGGAACTCATCAAGCAAATACTCGGAAAATATGTTAGGAAATTCCTTTAATATGATCTTCACCTCGGGAAAAATCTCAACAAAAGAATCAAGAGAAGCTTTTTTAACAATCACAGCAAATACCATAACTTCTTCATTGATCTCTTGCTCAAACTTTTTCTAACCAATTATGTGAAGGGCCATTGTCTTACTGTCCTTGACACTCTTGCCCTTATCATGTTTTTCCTTCACCTCAAGTTCATCTTTTGGTGCTCTGGGGATTAATCTAATCTTCTTGCTCTTAAACTCAAATATACATATATTAGACTTGTCATACAATGTGATATTTAAGTCATACAACTAGGGCCTACCCAATATGATGTGTCCTACATCGCAAAGGATCTTCTCCTACCAGCCTATGACCTGCCAACGTCCTGTCTAATAGGTGGCAAGAGATGATTAGCGGGAAAAAGTGAATTGCATTTTTCAAAAATTGTAATTCACTTTTCCTTCCAATAGTGTCTTGCCACCTGTTAGACAGGACCTTAGCAGGTCATAAGTGGCAAGAAAAGATCCGGTCTAGTCCTACATCCATAGAAATCACATCACACCATATAGTGTCCTTATAATAATATAAGTCTATAGGAACTTGACACCTCTGGGATACTGGGATAGAAGTTGCATTAAGTCATACAATCTTGTAAGGAAGAGGATGTGGTACTGGTGAGAGTCCTAACTTCTTTAGAGTACTAGTGGGCACCACATTAGTACAGCTTCTATTATTTATAATGAGCTTACAAAAGTTTTCTCACCAAACTATACATAAGTATAAAAACGAGGTTTTCCGACTCGGATTTTTTACTCGACTCAGATAGCTCAGGCATGAAGTCGACTTGGGAATCACTGGAGTCAACTCGGAGAGTCATGTCAGTTTTTATTTTTATTTTTATAAAATAAAAACATGTATAAAAAATATTTAAAAATTACATAAAGTATTTTGGATCAAGTATTATCTATTTTTATGGTATTTATGAGCATTCTTTATTATGATCCTACAAAATTTCCACAAGTCAATAGATTCTTTTATGTGAAAATTCAATAGTCTTCCAGAAATATTACCAAATACAAATAAATTAATAAAAAATATTGAAAATCGTTGTTCATGTACCATCCTGGTTTCTTTCAAACTAAAAGATGAGAAATTATAATAATAATAATAATAATAATAATAAATAAATACTTGGATTTGATCATGTTGGGCCTGTTGTTGGCTACTTGGAATGAAAGCCCTGACATGGAGTACATTGTGATAGTTTGAGAGAAGAGAGTTTGAGAGAACTTATTGCACACAACACAAAGGCTTCTGAAAATTGAATTGTTGAAGGCCTAAAATCGTGTTTCAATCTTCAATTTTTCACTGTTCTTGGCTTGAATGAACTCTTGAGTCTTTAATATTGTTTGAAGAACATGATAGATTAAAAGGGTTGAGCTCTACTCAACTTGAATTTTAAAATTAAAAAAATAAAACGACATGAATAGTTTGGACTTTGGAAAGGAAGAGTTGTATTCAATATTATTTCTTTCATATTTTAACCTAAATTAAGTTTTTTTTATTAAGTTTTAATGTTTTATAACACATGGATTTTTTATTAAAAAGGTTAAAAGACTCGAGACTCGGCCAAGTCTGAGTCATGAGACTCGGCCCGATCACCCTCATGACTCGACCGAGTCTGGTACCTGAGGGAGTCACTTACCTAACTCGATTCTCATACCTCAAGAGTTGAGTCAACTCAAATGAGTCATCGAGTTGACTCGAGGAGTCGGCAAACAATGATAAAATATATTGGTTCGACGCCAATCATCCTCTTGCTTGGTTTGTGTGAGAGCACACCTCATTATCCATAGTAGAACGTCTGGAGAAGAAGAGTAATCATTAGCCTCACCAAAATAGGTTAAACGTCCGTCTTCACCATCTACTTCATTGTACTCACTAGGAGTCCCATAACCTGAACAAGTCTCGTCATCAGGTTCCTCTTGATTCCTCTCATCTTTACACTCAGCATTTTCGAATCCTGTGTTTTCTATGTATAGATTGTTCCTCTTAGTTGGACACTAGGCTCTTATGTGGCCACGACCTCCAAATCTAAAGCAGTCACTAGATGTGGGTGCTTTGGGAGGTTCTCTAACAACTTCTTTGCCCTTAACTTGTTGTGGATTGGGTCATGGGTTACTAGATGATACACGCAGAAACTATCCTCCAAATTGAGGCTTACTCAATGACACACCAGGTCTAATGTCAAATCTACGATATCAAAAGGACACGAGGCCTAGGGTTTCAAGTAGCTATCTAGTTCTAGGACTCGCATGTCTTCACCTAGCTCAATAACATGGTAGGGTATAAACTACTTCTAAAACTCAAATCAGACTCCTAGCTTGAACATACTCCACGTGACAATTAGATCCTCAATAACATTGCACCTCAACATGAGCTCCTCAAAGTGATTGATATAATCCGTGATAAACAAATTGCCTTATCTTAAGGAGTTCCATTGATCCACTAGACTTGAATGATATGACAAAGGTGAATATTTGTCTTTTAATCTCTCATTTATGTCATCCCAACTCTCAATTGGTTCCTGGCGCCTTAATCGCCTTTGTTGTTCCACATTATACCAATGAAGTTGAGCTTGCCCAACCAATTTCATCTTAGCAAACTTGACTTTTCGTTCATTGGACATATAGTACCAATCAAAATAGACATCCATCATTGAGATCCATTCAAGAAAACCCATGGGATCCATGTTCCTCCAAATTGAGGTGTTTCTACCTTGACTAATCTCATAACCAAATCATCATAGTCACTTTGATGCAATTAATTTAGTAAAGGAGTATTCCTAACTCTATTTGACCCTCTAGGACTTTCACCCTCAACTGAAACTTCCCTCTTAGAGTTCTCTAACCCATTCATCATTTGGTTTCTACTTCTCACATCTAGAATCATGGCATTCATCTCTTCTCTCATCAAACGCATGTCTTGGGAAAATTGTTGGATGACTTGGTTCAAGTCAGGGTTTTTTCAGCAATCTTTGGATGATAGTCAACCCTTGACCTTGTGGGCATACACTGGCACAACTAGACTACCTACCCAAGGAGTGATGAAAGTATGTAAAGGCATGGTTCAAAATATCGCACGATACGGGGCGTATCGCGCGATACGTATCGGTATCGCAGGTCTGCGATACGAAACAC
>JAOXJP010021864.1:0-17247 GCA_025762735.1 Platanus orientalis | reverse complement strand
CTATAGTAGTGACCTTTGGTCTAAATCATTCCAAAAGGGACTTAAGTATTTTTCTAACTACGGCTTCTAATTTGAGTGGATCTCCAAGACCCGCTTTGGAGTTCACGAGGTCTTGTAGCTTGGTAAAAAAGTCAATGAATTGTTCATCTTCTTCCATCTTAAGTTCTTTGAACTTAGTGGTTAACATTTGAAGTTCAACTTCTTAACCGTACTAGTTCCCTCATGGGTTACTTCAAGTAAGTCTCATGTTTTTTTAGCCATGGTGAGAGACCAAATACTCCTAAACTCATTTTGACTTATCGCACAAAAAATGGCATTCAATGCCTTATAGTTGGCGGTGTGGGCTTTCCTTTGGGTTTCATCCCAATCTTTTTCTAGTGTTGTAAGTATTTTTCAACCTTGTTAGATTGACAACCACATGGATATGTCAATGGCTTGAAGGAAGGTACTTATACAAATTTTCCAATATGGATAGTTATTCTCATCAAAGAATGGGGGTTTCGTAGTTGAGTATGTTTCTTCCAAGTTGGTCATTTAGTGTTTTCTACACTAGGAATTTTGATCTTTCCACTCCGATGGTTAGACCATTTATGAGTAGCCTTGCTCTAATACCAATTGAAATTCTAATATTGATCCTAAATGGGGGTGAATAGGATATTTTAAAATTCCTTTTAGATTACCCCAAATTCAATTATTATTTAATTAACCAAATTGGTCCCGGTGTTTGAGTGCAATTGAATTGTGCATGTGAATGTGAACTTGCTATAATACGAATATGTTCAATTGTATTGCAAGTGAGGTTGTTTCAATATGAGCAATGCTTGACAATTTAAATGATAAATGTAGAGGCAAAGGACAAGAAATCACAATATACATAAGATGTATACTAGTTTGGCACAACAGCCTACGTCCACTCTCAAAAGCTCACAACCGAGCTAAATAATTTTATTAAGATTGAGTGATTACAATCAAGGCTAAAATTAAATAAAAGTCTAGTTTACTTGACAAGCAAGATGCACCCAATGTCTCTGGCGGGTGCGGTCTATGGTCTATTATTCCGGTGTCTCCGACAAAAGAGCTAAGGGTCAACACTACTGGTGTCTCCGGCGGTAGTGCCCATCCTCCCGATGTCTCCTGTGGGAGAGGTCTCAACAACTTAAGTAAAAATTAAAGACAAGGATTACCTACTAAAGGTTGGTGTTGCCTTGCACACAAGTTGGGTTTACTCCTCCTTGAGCAAGATGCGACTATTGCTCCTGAAAGCTTCTATGTTGACTCCTCAAGCTTGTTGAGCCAATACCGATGGGTTTTTCCTCCTTGAGCAAGGTGTGACTATAGAACCCACTATCTTCTTTATAAGGGTTTAAACAACCCTTGAATCCTTCCTCTTGATGATTGGTCTAAGTAAGAATAAAGAGGAAGCTAAGGAATGATCTTTGGGTATGGATTTTCCCATTTAGGTTTGTAGAGAGATTTCCTAAAGGTTAGAGAGCCAAATCTCTCATAGTTTTCCCAAAACAAGAGCAAAAGAGCTTAGATTTTGTTCAAGACCATTACTTGGCTCTTTAGAGCTCAATCCCTTTTATAATTGATGAAAATTACTTGTGTCCATAGGATTAGAACATTCTCCAATGGTTAAGCCACATGGTCCATTGATTCAATATGATTATTTAAAGTTCTGACTGTTATACAGTGTTTTGTGACTTTGGATTGATCCAAATGCAAAAACACTCAAAACCTGCAAACCGAGAGGGGCTAGTTTGATCCTGGATTGATCCAAATTATTTTGGATCCATCCAAATTATTTAGATCGAACTTGGAGGTTTGGATCAATCCAAAGTCATAATAAACAGCCCCAAATCCCTTGGGAAGGTTGTAGTGACTAGATCGCCCCTCCTTGGTCCGGGAAGGTTTATGGACCTTTGTACACACTCTATGGACCCTTGGTTCATCCTGGCCATGCCACTTTACCTTATTTACCTTTTGAGAGTTTGGAATGAAGTGTGAACCCTTCGAGATGTTTTGTTGGCTCCTAGATTGATTTTTTAGGCTTTTTTGGCAATTGATGATAATCTCCATAATGCTTCGACCTAAGAACCTCCTAGACTCTAACATGACTCTACTCATGTCCTAGTTTATACAAAAATATATATTTTACAGTTCATAGAATTTACAACACTTTACATTTACAGTTAGAAATCTTACCGTTGCGACCCCGGGCTCCCCCTTCTAGTGTGGGGTGCCTTAGGCCAAAAACCCACAACATGATTTCAGGTTTTAGTATGTGGGGCACCCCAAAAACTGAAAGTCCGGTTTTATTATAGAGGGGGTAAATAGGATATCGAAAAATTCTTTTAATTAAACCCCCAACATAAAATTCCAATTTAGATATGATTATAGTTCTTGGAATTTAATGCACTTATAAATGTGTTTCAATTATTATAATTACAAGTGCAATGTAGTGGCAATTTGCAATTTAGATCTTTTAATCACTTTAAGTTCTTCCTCAATTTCAAATGTAAATGATCATATATGAAATGATAAATATACCATGTAAAAATAAAGAAAATAGGCAATACACACACAAGCAATCATACACACAACACAATGTTTATAGTGGTTCGGCACTCGAGCCTACATCCACTTTCAAAGCTCACAACCAAGCTACTAAATTTTATTTAGATTGAATTTCATTACAATCAAGGTTACAATCATAAAACCTATCTACTTGCATAGCAAACTCTACTCTCGATGTCTTTGACGAGAGAGGTCTATACCCAGTGTCTCCGGTGAGTATTGGTCTACACTACCGATGTCTCTGGCGGCAGTGCTATGGTCTACACCCGGTGTCTCCAGCGGGTGAAAAATATGCAAAGTATATAAAAATTCAATACAACTTACCTCAAAAGGCTTATGTATTACTTGATGCTCATGTAGGTGGTTGTTCATGTGTTGAGCTAATGTGTCGATGATCTCCACCAAGCTTCCAAGAGTGCCTCCTTTGCTTCTTAGAGCTTCACACAAGGGTTTACTTGTGAGTAAACCCTTCTCCTTGCTTCCCTCTTCTTGTTCTTACTATATATAGTGTTGGGAAGCACTCAAAGGCTCTTGATTTTTAATCAATGCTCATAGAAGTAAGCCTTTGGTTGTTGGAAGGTGTAAGATGCCTTACTCTCTCTCAAGGAATTCTTCTCCTTTGTTTTGTGTGTTCTAGTGTCTTGGAGAGCTCATTAGAGCTTCTTTCATATTTATAGGTAACGAGCACAATCATGCACCCTTGATATGGCATCTACCCCAACAGTCAAAAAATCACAGATGTTAATCTGTTATATTTTTTGAATTTCTACTATTTCGGATTGATCTAGCTATGTCAGATTGATCCTCTCGGATCGATCCGACATTCCCGAATTAATCCGGTGTCTTAGTCTGAGACACCTGAGCTTCACCAGATCAATCTGGTAG
Organism: Platanus orientalis; assembly: GCA_025762735.1. Taxonomy (NCBI): domain Eukaryota; kingdom Viridiplantae; phylum Streptophyta; class Magnoliopsida; order Proteales; family Platanaceae; genus Platanus; species Platanus orientalis. The sequence continues at coordinate 13,785 of JAOXJP010021864.1, read as the reverse complement.
GTAGCGGATTGATATGCTAAGTGCAAATTGATCCGACCCCCTCTGGATCAAACTGATTCTCCTATTTTTATGTCATTGTGCCTAGAACCTACTCCCACTCACTTGGGATCACATGTAGGTGGCATTCATTGGTCCATACGATTATGTAAAGATCTTTTAAGTTCTTTAATCTATGTCTATCATGTTAAATACCTTCACAAACCTTTCTTAAGCTTGATAAGCCTCGAGTCTTCAAGCTTTCGGACCTTGGCAACTTTGGGAATGGATCATCCTCGGGGTTCAAGTGATTGGAGCTCGTCTTCCATCTTGGGAACCAATCACTTTGATGATTATAACATGACTCAAGATATGCAATGTGCTCATGCCATGCCTAATCTACCACACCATGTATTTTACAGATTATGGAATTGATAATATACGTCAACATAGGGCAGCTTAAATTAGTTAGTAAGACTAAATTCACATTTGAACCACTTGTATACCAACATCTCTGTTATTTTATACTTTGCACCAAATGAGTCCGATGACACGACATTGCACCAATACATCACTCTCATAAGCCTTTATCTAGGTCATTACCCACCAATGGACCAACATTGGATCACCACATGGGATGGGAACAATGTCTGAGCAGTTCGTGCTATGTTAGTGTGGCCATACTAAGTTACCCAAGCCAGTTACCACTCTATGATCTGATGTTTTTTGAGGAGGTGTTCGATTGGTACACTCATCTTTTGGAATCTCAAAAAGCATGCATATTTGTTCATCTTCAGGTTAGAGTTATTTAGGCTACACTTAATAGATTAGAGGTCTAGCTTTAAGGTTTGTTTGCTGTGATATTGATTGATTGCTTGTATGATTGACTAAAAGGAACCAGGAATTCATGTATGACTTTATAAAATTAGTCTAAATTTTTTTTTTAGGTAATTAGGTCTGGGTTTTACCTTCTTATTTAAATTTGAATATCTCTCACCCCTTTTGCATAATATATGTTACATGATGACATAGATTGCATAGACATCCCATAAGTAGAACAAAAAGTAAACCAAATTATAAAAGAGCAAAGGAAAAATGAATAAATAAAAGTCATCATCAAATAACCAAAGTATATAACCAACCTGATGTCTAACACCATCTCAATCAAACAAAATAAAAGAAACCTCAAAACATGTCCAAGTTATCTAGGGTTAAAATGAACAACCCCTCAAAAAGTATCTGAATACATCTCTCAATGAATAAAAGAAAGAAAAAAAACACAGTTCAATCCTTGAGTCACTCATCAGAGCTACTACCTACATAATCCATAATCCTCTTCTTGCCCATGTGCTTCCTCTTCCTAGAATAGGAGTGGCCTTTACCCCAGTGAGAGGCTGTGGTACCATGGACCCGGAAACATCCTGTCTAGCCCTAAGCGGACTAACATCAACCTGTAAAGGGTCCACCTCCACCACACCACTAGGCACCAATGCTGTATGCACCTCAGGCTCTCCCCTGGACTACTCTCCCCTAGTCTACTCTCCCCTAGCCTTAGTGGAGGGCATCTCGGTGTCCTCTGTGGCACCTCCTATATCTCCTGGAATGGGGACTTGTCTCCGCAACTGTAAAACAAGAAAATACACATGTCAGAACACTCTAAAAAATGTTCATAAAAGAAAGACCGAATAACTCTATTTCTTTACCTTCTCCACCTCTGCTTTGTGGCTCGCCTTCAAGGCTGCCACCTCATTCAAGTGGGTTTGGTGCTTTTTCCCCACCAGGGCAAATCACTTCGCCATCTTCGGGAGGGGACTCAGGTACACCCCTAGGAACCTGTAGTAAGTACACAAAACTTTGTTAAAAACTTAAAATGCATAAGTTTTAAAATATTACTTAAATAAATCAAATCATACCTGAGTTATTGCCTCAGGAGTGTACCCATCCCTCGGGGAGTTCCGCCTCAGGCAAGGGCTTCTCACTGACCCCACCCTCAAGGTCGGCCATAGTCACCACCTCGAGTACCATACCAATCATGTTAGGCTTAGCAAGGGGAGCCCTCCTCTTCCTCCCCCTCTGGGTAGGAGGTGCCGGCTCCTCTGTAGGTTGTGCCTTTGCTAATTGTTAAAATCAAACAAGTCAAAAGTTGCCAAAGATTTTGGAAAAGAAAAGTAAAGTAAAATAAACAAATATTTTTCAAAAATAAAGTAAAACTCACCTAGGCCTCAATAGAGCCACCCAAGGGCCCACAAGATTGTGTGGCCCACCACCCACTATAGTCCTGGGCCCAGTCCTGGAAGGATGAAGCCTTGATGTCTGTTTCCCCCTTGCCGGTCCCTCCCTTGGTGGAGGAGAGTGTGGCACCACAAAGTCCTCCATTCCAACCTTGACCTGGCGCCAACACCTCTCCCCAAGGTATATGGTGACCTCGTCAATGGCCACCAGCACAACCCTTTGACGAGACCAACCCTAGGCTGAGGTCTGGTCCAAGTCAGTCTCCTCCCCCAAGACCCATCGGGTCCAAGGGCACCACTTAACCTACACAAAACACAATAGAAGTTAGACAACGATTTGAGAAGAAAATAATAATCAATTAAACAAACCAAAGTATTGTGTACTTACCTGGTTAGCTATCAGAATGTCCAGTTCTCGTCGGAAGGTCGAGATGAATTTTTGAACCTTATGGTGAGTATTCGAGACCTTCCACCTTGCTACACTGGGGAAGGGAAACACCTCTTCATCTGTCCACCTAGGGGCCAATGATGGGAAGTGCTCATAACACCACACTTGTAAAAGAAAGAATTCAAAAAAAAAAAAATTCAATGCTATCAAAATCAAATTAAAGAAAGCAAATGAACATAAAAGACATAAATTAAACTAATGAAAGAAAGTCATACCTCCCATAGGAAACACAGCCCCACGAAGGCATGAGGGCCCTGCTCGGCCGAGATCTCCCTAATGTTGGAATACATCCACCCGAGGGCAGACCTACCCCAATTGCGAGTAGCCATGAGATCTAGCTCCTCCAAAGCCGACAACAGATGAAAATATATACTATAGTTCTTCCTGTAGAAGATAGAGTGAGTCAGCATATACACTAAGAAGGCACGGGTAGAGAAAGAAATCTCATCCGATGGGCTCTGATTGGTGGCCCACACGTAATCCTTCTCAAACCAAGAAGGGAGGACACACTTCGTGCCCTTGTATTAAGCCACGGGTTGAGGCCCTATGCACCGAGCCACCAACGCTGGGTCGAAGTCATCCGAGCTTGGTAGCCATCCATGGAAAGCCCTGTCATTAAGAAAAAGTTAATGGGGAGAACCCAATCTCCCCAATCAAAAGGTGGAAAGTACATGTGATGGGAGACCACCTCCCAGCCAGGGCCATCAATAGAGCTCTATCTGCCTATAGCACTAGCAAGCTCAAAAAATGGCCGATACCCATGGCTTAAGCTCGGTCCTAGACGTTGGAACACATACGTCCCCACAAAGCTAAAACCCCGGACCAAGAGCCATGGCGCTCTACTCTCCCCTAGCCTGTAAATGGAAACGTGTTAAAACATGTTAGAACAATGTTTAAAAGTAAGGAAGCAAAAGTAAATAAAAAAGAAGTAAAAAAATTAAAACTGCAATTCTGTCTCTCAAGCCCAACGCTTGATTTTCAGGTTGATGCCTATGTTTTGGAAAATGCCTGAATTTCAAGCTAACACCTGAATTTTCTACGCCTGTTTTTTAAAACAGTGAAAATTTAGGCGTTACGCCTATAATTTAGAGCAATGATTTTTAGGCATTGGAAAACCCAAAAATCAACCAAAATTCTATTCTAAATCATTCCAAAATCAAAATTAAAGAAACATAATTTCATCCACAGAATTTTAAACTTAAAAATGCAAAGAAATCCAAGGAAGTAAGCAAAATCACATAAAAGCATTAAATCTAAAACAAGATATTCAAAGAAAAAGAAAAATTCATAAAAACAAGAAATAAACTCATAAACAAATAAAAAACTTACCTTATCTATAATCGAGTTCTTCCACAAGGCCTTCTCTTGCGCCGAGAGAAGCAGGAAGTGGTGGCTTGATCCTCCTAGCTCATTGTGATTGAAGAAAATGATGAATTTTTGATAAAAATTAGAAAAAAAGAAAGAAAAATGCTATGGGGGCCCCTCATCTCATTTGTAATTGAAAATAATGATTTGAAACACAAAAAGACAAAAGACTCAACCGTGGGCCTTTTAAAAGTTATAACTGCTCTCAACGCCTGAATTTTAATTCAATTAAATTCCGGCATTGAGACAAAATTCGGGCATTAAGCATTTTTTCCTTGTGACTATTCCAACGCCTGATTATGCATCCAATGCTTGAATTTTAATTCAATTAAAATTAGGCGTTGACACAAAATTTAAGCATTAGGTTTAATTTCTGTAGAATATTGCTTTCAGCTGTAAAATGACATTTTTAACCGTTTATTCATGCTTGTGCTTACAGACATGGCTCATAGACCTATACAATTAGATACGTACTCCATCGTGTCTGTGAACTTTGCAAATACCTTAATCGCCCTTCCCTCGAAGAACGGAAAGTTTGGAAAAGTCAAAGCTGACTAGAGGCAACATTGACCTTGGCACAGATCAACATGGATTGGCCACTATTAGAGGTAGTCATTTCCTTCTAGGACCCATCGACTATGGTTTTCTGCTTCAGAGAACAAGAGCTTACACCCACTATCGAGGAGCTCGAATCCTTCCTAGATTTGGAACATTGTCTTGGCATTAGTGTAGTAATTCCAACCCATAAGCCTAGTTACCTCAAAGACTTGGATATCTCTAAAGTCCCCCTACCTAAGGAGGCTATGGGAGAATACTTGCATTGCCCTTTTGACCTTATACTAGAAAGAGGTTGGAAGAAAGTCAGCAACTTCGCCAACCCCATCAAGTTTAAAGCATTTACATTAGTCATCTTAGGAAAACTCTTGTTATCCTATAGCCGTCATCATATTAACGGTGTCCTACTTGACATTTTAGAACAACATTTATAGAAAAGGATGCTCGCGTCCATGATCATTTCTGAGACCATTTCCAGTCTTTCTCATTGTGCCCAACATCTCGGAGGTCGATTATATGGTTTCCCAGCTTTCTTACAAGCCTGACTACAAGAACACTTATCTATCCTTGCATCTTTCCTAGCTTATGTGTCTCGAGATTTGACTCCAGCACAGATACATATAAAAGCTGCCCTTTGCCAATCAGAACAACTACATTGGACTATTAGAACGTACTAGCTGCTATGCTTCCTGAACAGATCATTTAGCATGTCAAGTGGCATAAAGCAAGCTACCTTCTTCTAGCTACCAAGGACCACACATACGTGGTGATCACAAGAGTCAACCAGAGCACTCCCTAGTACCCGCACACATCCTTCAGTAATTCACTCTTAGGCAAGATCTCTTTGACTTCCCCTCGGTCTTCGAAGACATCTTCAAGCTCGGCCACTGTATATCCAATCATGTACAGTTTATACTAGCCACTTTATGGGACAGCTCACATACTAGAGTTACAGGACAGCCATAGCTAGCATCCTCAAAAGTATATGCCATGACATCTTCTTACGAGCATTGGATTTTACACAAGCCCCCAACATAGCCTACTACACCCATAGCATCCACTTCTTCGAACAAGAGGTCGTGCACCGAATCAACATCTTGATCATAGACAAAGCTTTCTCACGCTCAAGCAGGGTACGAGCAAGCACTGATAGACTTAGTCGAGGAGCAGAATTTACATGCCCAAGCCAAGGATGTCTTAGAAGCTGAGAAACTTTTACATACAGAGGCCGAGGTCTCACTTGAGTGTACCCAGCATTGAAACAAAACTCAAGCCAAGCTCATTTACTCCCTAAAAAATGAGCTCGATGATAGTAGGACTTCCCATGAAGATTTGGGACTAGAGATGAGGCACAACAATAGCATGGGCTTTATACAAGATTAGTGGATATAGTCATGGGTTCACAAGCTGAGAAAACATATATTCATTTTAGGATACGAACCGGTGTCACCCCCACCACCTCCAGTGGTGCTTGATCTTTAGATTTCACTTTATGTTTTCTTTTCTGATGTATCAGGGTAAATACCCCCTCCTTTTGAAATAATTTTCGATCTGTATATATTGTATAAAGTTTTGTTTCCAAAAATATTGTAGTTAATTAAAGGATATGAGTTCACCTATATGACATATGCACTTGTAAAAAGCACCTGGCTATCAATTAGGAATGAATGTAAAAAATAAACCTTGCAAAATAATGACAATAAACCCTTCTTTATTTTCAACTCAGTTAAGCAAGCTACAATTGCTCCCCCAAAGACTTGATTGCAAAAGAAGAAGGCACAATGCAACAAAGCAGTGTCAGAAAAGTCAATGCCTTCATCTATGGCAAGCACTGTACCTCTTACCCTCCTAGAGACATCCTCGGGAAATCCACCTCCTGGTAGGACTGGTCCTGAAGATACCCTCTTGGATGGGTTCAAGTAGGAAGTGAAAAGATTAATGGGGGACTTCATGTCCCAGCATGGTTGGACATCCATCCCTAAACATGGTCAATCCTCTTCATCACCCCAAATCTCTCCACCACCACTCAGCTAACCCAGAACCAATAAGCAGCCTCGAATTCCTACACTCATTGAGTTTGAGAAGTTAATGTTTGAGTACTTGTTAAAGCAAGGAGGGCCTCACAGCTAGAACATAGTCTCCGAGCCACCACCACCTCCTAGTATTGTTGAGTAGACTCTACCTTTGGGCTAGTGATACACACAGGAAGAGATTGAAGGAATGAGGCCCATCATGAGAGAGAGTATCAGGGACTTTGCCTACTGGTGGAGATTGAAGACCTCCAACCTAAAACCCCCTATGTCTAAGGAGGATATTATATCTACTTTCATGAGGATGTTGGGTCCTATCTACCAGCTGATGCTGCTGACTACTTCATAGAATAACTTTGCCAAGATTGTCGACAAAGCCGTAAAGGTAGAGTTGGCTATCAAGGCAGGATTAGTACAAGATGCACCACTCGCCCTTGCTAGTTCCACCAAAACCACACCGAAGAAGGCAGCCGTCACCCGACCAGAAGCTAATCTCGTGCAAGTCATTGCGGTTCCTTGGCCCAGTTAGAACAATGATCATGTTCTACCTCCACCGTGACCAACCTAGAATTATCTGGTAGCTATGAACATTATTCCTCCATAACAGTTATACCAGCTTAGATACTCGGGTGTGCTAGGAGAAGAGAAGAAAAAGAGAAAATTTACCCCATTGCCTTACTCCTACAAGTACATCATAGAGTACCTCATTAAGAAGAAGTTGTTGAGACCTCCACCTTACCCTCTCCCCTACCACTATAATCAAGCTAAACATTATGAATACCACCAAACCCTAGGGCACACCATTGACAGGTGTTTCTATTTAAGACATGATATTCTAGACATAATCGATGAGGGAAAGGTATCATTTAATCTTACACCCACCAATCCTCTACCAAATTCCAACATCATCCAAAATCCACTTCCTGACTACCAGCCACCAAAAGAGGTCAACATGATTAGTTTCAGTAGCTCCCAGTTCAATCCCTCTAGCTACATCACCAAGATTTTAAAGCCTAAAAAAATCATCTTCTTACCCAACACTAATTAAGTGTCTACCTTGAATGGACACTCCCTCGAGCCTGTCCCCCATCTTGAATACGAGCACTTGCTTACACACATGTGAGATATGGCCCAGATAGCCTAGTGACAGTCCTCCCTCCTGATGTAAACATGTATGGTGAAGGTTCAACAACTCACAACCCTTTTCATAACCCCATATCATCCCACCACCTTCACTATATGCCCAACTTACTAACCTTTCATCCCCTTACCAAGTCATTAACATCCCTTCACCTACCAAAATATAATTTCTACTAAACCAAGTTCCTCTGGGCTATCTAGTTAAAGAAGTGGTAGATCTAGAACTATCAAGTGACAAGCTGAAAGACCTCACCGCCTTCATCACCCGGTCAGGCAGAGTTTTTAAGCCAGTCACATATCTGCATCCTGAGGGTAAAGGAAAAGAAAAGATGATAAAAGAATAAGTTGAGATAGAGGTACAAAAATAGTCCAAAGAGGTAGAGGAAAAGAGAGAGAATGAGATTTTTTAGGCTGTAATTCAGAAGTCTCACCTATTTTTAATTGAGCAATTGTCCAAGACGCCAGCACAAGTCTCTATCTTAGGCCTTTTATTGACGTTAAAGAAACATAGAGAAAGGTTCCTGAGTATATTTAGAAATTCCTTTGTGGATGCCTCAATCACACCGGATAGGTTAGAAAACATGGTGGCCAGAGAATCAATGCCACGAGTCATCACATTTTTAGAGGATGAGATTCCTAAGGGCGACATCGTGCATAATAGAGCCATTTACATCATGGCCTGCCACTCCAACATGTGTATTCCCCTCATTTTGGTAGACAATGGATCTGCCTTAAACATCTGCACCAAGGATACACTGGACATGTTGGGAGTTCCCTCAGACTGTGTGAAACCCAACCCCTGTGATATAAGGGCCTTTGACAACTCAGTTAGTCACAACCAAGGAGAAGTGTTCATTCCCCTAGTGATATAAGGGAGAATGTTCCAAGTTCAGTTTCAAGTGTTGAGTATACCATCCTCATTCATAATGTTGTTGGGAAGACCGTGGATTCATCAGGTGGGCACCATCCCATCCACTCTCTACCAGAAAGTAAAGTTCATCATTGATGACGAGGTCATCACAATACCAACAAATACAGATGTCATCACAATGATAGGGTAGAAGATACTGAGAGTTCGAAACTTGCAAGCCCCAAACACTTTCACCTCGTACCAATTTGAGGTTGTGCACACAGAGAACGAGGCAACAGAGCTAAAGAGGAAGGTTGAAATACTTTTGTCTAAGTTCCACATGATGGCCAGAATGAAGTTCAACCTAAACAAAGGCCTAGGCAAACATTCCCAAGGAAGAAAGAACCCCGTCAAAGCTATCACAGTGCCATACAAGGTAGGCCTAGGGTTCAAACCTCTCATCAAACATCAAGTCAAGAAGAACAAGAAGAAGAAATTCTGCCACAAGGATGCACAACACTTTATATCTGCTTTTGGATTACCTTAGACTTGTACCACCTTGCCAAATAAAACACCAGCTCAAACAATACCACCTAAGTTTAGCCCAGAATATGCACCAACAAAATCACTCATCATTCCCCTCCAACAACTAGTTAACACTCTGCTTACCATCTTAAGGCTGCTCCTCACACCCATTTTTTCAGCTCTAAGCCTTCCATCCCTGGGTTGGGGAAGGTTCAACCCTAAAAACCTCAGAACATAGGGAGGACAACCCAACCCCTTTAAGTCTACTATCTCTCCCTGGTGATGTTAGGGAAGCACTACAATTAGTTATTGCAAGTGGAAATTTAGATTAATCTTGATCAGGTTGACATGTTGGAAACATGGGTACCTGTGGAAGCCGTAGCCGCTATAGTAGAGGACCAGGACTAGGGGATGGATTAATTGATTAAGAAAAGAGGCTAGAAAGAGCAGACCTTATCCCACTCTTGTTGATATTTTCAAAAATCTTTTAGTATTTTCTTTTCACCATTTTGTAATAAGAACTTCGTAGACTTGATCCCTAATGACTCATGAATTGTCAAAGCTTTCAACAAGTGCACTTGTAAGGGGTACGTAGGTAACCTAAGACACAACTTTAGGCCTAGTCACTTTTGAAAAAATATTTTTTGCTTTTTTACCCTTGTAGTTAAAGAACTATGTGTGACTTGATCTTATCAAACCAATGTTTTCAAAAGCACTAATGCTAAAAGTCAAGTCTATAGGCAACCTGAGAAGTAACTTCAGGCTCAACTTCTTTTAAAAAAAATAATAAATTCAGTCTACCCTGAGACTAGAACTACGTGCGACTTGATCCCGGTTGAACAAACTTTACTAAGCTTGTGATTAGTGCAAACATCAAGTATGTAGGCAACTTAGAAGATGATTCCAAGTCTAGTTGCTCCCCAGGTATTGAATACTTTTTTCATGTAAATTGATACTAAAATCTTTTCTTTCAAAACCAAGAACAAGAAGAATGGAATGATAAGGAAATAATGCTAAAAGGGGTGATTGAGGCCTTTGAGCACCAAGAGAACTAGAATCTTCCATTGGTAGATGACCTCTAAGAGATCAATCTTGGGTCAAAAATCATACCTAGAGTTATAAAAATTGGGACCCCAACATGTCAGATTTGGGGCATGCCCTATTAAATTTACTTTGAGAGTACATAAACATCTTTGCTTAGACCTATGCAGACATGCGTAGTCTGGACACAGACCTTGTCACCCATAAGCTTCCCACTAATCTGATATTCATCCCATCAAGCAAAATCCTAGACATCTATGACCAGAATGGTCCCTAGCCCTTAAAGAAGAAATTCAAAAACAACTAAACGCAAGCTTCCTTTTATCTGTCCAATATCCCCAATGGTTAGCAAACATTGTCCCTATACCTAAGAAAGACGGAAACGTTTGAATGTGTATCGACTATAGAGACCTAAATAAAGCTAGTCCCAAAGATGACTTCCCTTTACCCCACATTGTTGTGCTCATAGACAGTACTGCTAAACACGAGATGATGTCTTTCATGGACGGGTTCTCTGGCTACAACCAGATCAAGATGTCCATAGAAAATGGTGAGAAGACTACTTTCACAACCCCTTGGGGCACATTCTGTTACAAAGTAATGCCCTTTGGTCTAAAAAATGCTGGGGCACCATATCAACAGGCGATGACTACCCTTTTCCATGACATGATCAACAAAGAGATGAAAGTCAATGTTGACAACATGATTGTCAAATCCCATCATAGAGAAGATCACCTGAGCCATCTATGGAAGCTATTTGTCTGGCTTAGAAAATATAAATTAAAGCTGAACTTGAACAAGTGCATCTTTGGAGCCTCCATGAAAAATTGTTAGGCTTTATCATCAGTGAAATAGGTATAGAAATTGATCCTTCGAAGGCTAAAGCAATCATTAGAATGCCTACACCTCACACAGAGAATGATGTACGTAGTTTCTTGGGGCATATCCAATACATCAATCATTTTATTGCTTAACTCACTCCCATTTGTGAGCCCTTGCTCAAACTACTAAGGAAGAATGTTCCAACCCGATGGAACAATGACTACCAGATTGCCTTTGACAAGATCAAGAATTATCTGCTAAGCCCACATGTATTGATATCTCCAGAGTTAGAGTGCCCTTTGATTCTATATTTGACTGTACATGACAGCTCCATGGGGTGTGTACTAGGACAACATGACAAGATAGGGAAGAAGGAAGAGGCCATTTATTATCTGAGCAAGCATTTCATTGAATACGAAGCCAGATATACATCTCTTGAGAAGACCTGCCTCTCTCTAGTCTATGTCACCAAAAGGCTTCGGCACTATTTCCTTTTATACAAAGTATTTTTAATTTCTCGGATAAATCCCATTTGTCTATTCGAGAAACCTATAACCATAGGAAGAACTACCAGATGTCTCATGATGCCATCCGAATTTGACATCACCTATGTCTCATAGAAAGCCATCAAGGGGTAAGCCATTGCCAATTTCTTAGCAGATGGACCAGTAGATGAACCTTCATCCTTGAAATTTGACTTCCCAGTTGAACACATACTTTGTGTTGAAGTTGAATCAAACAAGATAGTCAAATGGAAGATGTGCTTTGACTGAGCCGTCAATTAGCTAGGCTATGGGATTAGAGTTGTGCTTATTTCCCTTATAGGTACACTCATCCTAATTGCTGCAAGACTACACTTTCTATGCACCAACAACATAGCCGAATATGAAGCTTGCATTATTAGTTTGAAAGCAACCATTGATCTTGGCATTGATGAATTAGAAGTCTACAGAGACTCAACACTTGTTATCTTCCAAGCAACTAGAGATTGGTTCATCCGAGAGGAGAAGTTCTTAGAATACCATGAATGTCTACAAATCCTCTCCAAGAGCTTCAAATATCTGACTTTCAACTACATTGATAGAAGAAGGAACAACTTTATAGATGCTTTGGCCACATTAGCCTCAATGATTGACATCCCTTAAGGAGCAGACATGACACCAATTGAAATTGAATAGAGAAATGAGCTAGACTATTTTCTCTAGATTACAACTACTTATTTGAATAAGGAGCCTTGCTTCCTTGACATAAAGAACTATCTAGAAGATCAGACTCTTCCATCCATGGCTTCCAAGAATGATCAATGTGTTAATGTAAGTTATCAATTTCATAATTTGTAAAATACATGGAGTGGTAGATTAGGCATGGCATGAGAACATTGCATGTCCTAGTCATGTCTGTAATCATCAAGTGGCTGATTTCTAAGAAGGAATATGAGCTCCAAATATTTGAAGCCGAGGATGATCTGTTCCCAAAATTGCCAAGGTTCGAAGACTTGAAGACCTGAACTTCATCAAACTCAAGAAATGTTTGTAAATGTATATAATGTGATAGACATAGGCTAAAAGTCCTTTGTATAACCTTATGGACCAATACATGACATATACATAGGTTTCCAAGTGAGTGGGAGTAGGTTTTAGGCAAAATCACAGAAAATAGGGGAATCAAATTGATCAGGAAGGTGTTGGATCAATCTGCACTTAACGGATAGATTTGCTACTTACTAGATCGATCCGATAAAGCTCGAGTGTCTTAGACTGAGATTCATGATCAATCCGGGTATGCCAAATTGATTTGTGCGGATTAATCTGACATAGTCAGATCAATTCACCATCATAGAAATTCAAAAAATAAATGAGATCAATGTTTGTGATTTTTTGACCGTTGGGGTAGATGCCATATCAAGGGTGCACAACTGTGCTCATCCCCTATAAGTATAAAAGAAGCTCAAATGATCTCTCTAACACACACAAGAACACACCAAAAATAAGAAAAGAAATCTTGAGAGAGAGCAAGACATTCAATCCTTCCAACTACCAAGTTGGCTCCATTAATGGGCATCCATTAAAGATCTAGGAGCCATTTAAGTGCTTCTCTAGCACTCTCCATGTGAAGAACAAGAAGAGGGAAGCAAGGTGAAGGGTTTAGTCCCAAGTAAACCCTTAAGAGAAACTCTAAGAAGTAAAGAGGCACTCTTAGAAGCTTGGTGGAACCCATTAGCACACTAGCTCAACAAAGGAGCAACCACCTTCATGTGCATCAAGCAATACATCAACCTTGTAAGGTAACAAGTATTGACTTCAATTTTAAATTGAGACTTTAGAATCCGCCAGAGACACCTGGTGTAGACCACACCCACTGGAGACACCGGGTGTAGACCGTAGCACTACCACTGAAAACACCGGTAATGTAAACTAATACCTGCTGGAGACACCGGGTATAGACCACTCCAGCTAGAGACACTGGGAGTAGAGCTTGCTTTGCAAGTAGATAGGTTTTAAACTTTTAACCTTTATTGTAATGTACTTCAATCTCAATAAAATTTAATAGCTCTGTTGTGAGCTTTGAAAGTGGATGTAGGCCCAAGTGCTGATTTACTATAAATACCGTGTTGTGTGTTTACTTATGGTGTGAATTGTCTTTTCTCTCTATCTTACATGGCATGTATTGCATCTTCTATATGATCTTTCATATTTGAAACTAATTAGGAACTTAAATTAGTTGGAAGATTGAAATTAAGATTGCCATTGTATTGCACTTGTAATTACAATAATTGAATTATATTTTGAAGTGCATTAAATT